>JAUZNJ010032816.1:0-13492 GCA_034780135.1 Jordanella pulchra | reverse complement strand
TTCTTTCCACCCAAGCAGTATCACACCAGACTCCATTCATCTCATCAAGTCATAAGGTTAAGACTAAACTGAATTGATGAGATGAATGGAGTCTGGTGTGCTACTGCTTGGGTGGAAAGAAAACCAGCAGCCACACAGCCCTTTCTGAACCAGTTTGAGACCCCTGTCAAGTCTAGTGGAGAATGGGAACAATTGCAACAAGCCTTTTTTCTCCAATTAGAAACACCCTTTACTAATAATATTGATACTGCACATGCTCAGTTGGATCAGAGCCTTAAAAAGAACAATAATAATTGTTATCAATAATAAGAAATAATACAATTTTAGAATCACCATCTCAATTTATTGGGAAAAAGTGTTTATAAGGTGTGACTGTATTTTTTTCCCTATATGGTTTATTTCTGTCATGCTGAAGTAATTGTTTGATTGAATAATTCTCCAGTTTACATAGTTAGCATGTGCTAAAATCTATGTGTCTTGCTAGAACATGGTGCTCTGTCATAGAGGACAGCTTGGGGACAGCTCTACAATTGAAAGCTACTCAAAATCCATGACGCTGCAGGGCTTGATGTGCAAGTCCTGCAACATATAAAGATGACACAGCTGGAGGTAATTTTCATACATACCAAGACTAGGAATCTGAATGATGGGGGAATTCTTTTGGTAGACTACTATGATTTAGATGTCTGAAAAATAAGTGCATATTTGTTAAGACAAATGCAAGAAATATCTCTAATGTCTTCACTCGTAAAAGTTAGTTTCCCTGTCAAAACTGGCTTTTTGGGTGTCATGAATATCATAATAAATTGTGTTTTTCTGTGTTAATTTGGGATGCTTAATAAAATACTAATTGAAAAGGTTTAAATATCTAATTATTTTATTTTAGGCTGTCTGTGTACACTTTTTAGAGAGAGCAAGGTTACAGTTTTTTGTTAAGTTTTATAAACAATATAATCCTCAAAATAACACACTCATTGAGATAAAAAACAACATCTAATTTATGAAATTGAATGGATTTGTGAAAAGCTACAACTATCCCTAAGTTTCTGCAACTGTTTTAGGGATGGGACAACATCTGCCTTTTCTCATTTAATGAATATTGTGAAAAATCTGAACCATGCAATTCTCTTTAAATGGTACGAGCAATTAGCAGACAGATTTAAGTTTAATATATGAAGAAATGGTTGGTGTTCGCCCACTCGTCTTGGGGGAGTTTGGAGAAAAAATAATGATGTGAAACCGTCCCCAGCTTTCCTTACACCTCATACCCAGAACCAAATATAGAGACGTTTTCTTTTAGTTTCTGTGCTCCACAAACCTACAGTAGAACAATTTCCAAAGAAACCTTAGAAGTGCTCAAACCCTAAGTTGCTTTAAATGAAACTTAAAAATCTGTATGTTTAGCCTATATTTTCATTTTGCTTATGAGCTCAATTTTGTAGTACAATCTTTTTGTCATATGCCCTTAATACGCCACTGCAATGCACTTTCCTCTGTGTAATGTGTATCACATTTTGTTTAGCACAGTTTTTGATGATGGCAATTTCAGTGTAGCAGCAGGTCTGATCTTAAATCTGGTCTTGACTTTAGTTGGGCAATTCTATCCATAAACATGCTTTGATCTGAATAATTTTTTTCATATCTTCATAAATGAGTAGGGCTGCTGCTTTTCAAAAAAGTGAATCTCTGTCTAGAACTGAACTGTAGTGTTAAGCTTTTTGCAAACCATCATCAGTGTTCTTCCATTATGAGCCTGTATTTTCCCCATCCGTGATTCTAGACTCCAACCAGCTTCTATGGGCTAAGACAGCTGTCAATAAAATAGCATACATAGATATAAAAAATTTGTGAATAAAAGTCAATAATGTAGATACATTTAAACTTTTAGTTTGTTCCTTGTTCGTACCTTGTTGTCAACTCATAAATACATGTGACATCAGATCTTTGTTTGTGGGAATTTACTTTAATATATAAGTACAAGTAACTAATTTCCCCCCACCCCAAAATCAGAAATGTACAAGTACAAAGCAGAACGTTACAATTACCAGTAACAAAGTTATGAATTCATGATTTGTACCTGTCTTGTTGCACCAAAACTTGACTTGTCAAAAAACCCAAATTGAAACATTTGCAGACTAAAAAAAACATTGGAAGGGTAATGAAATACTTTTTCAATGGACTGTATTTGATATTCCCAACTAAAATTGGGAGAATTGCGCTGCTTCAAGGTGATTGCATGTTAGAGTAGCTCTGCTAGCTTGACTCTGATATTGTTTTTTAAAAGGACTTTAGTTCTGTTGTTTTTGGATCAGAGTTTTAGTTTTCTGATGTTTTTTTTGTCTCTGTTGTTGAGTACTGTGAAACTGGAGGGATTTTGCTAATATTTTTTTCCTTTCTTGGAAACATCTTTTTGATGCATAACCACATCAACCATAGATAGCAAGCTGATTTTTTACACCGGGGAGCAGCTCATTAACATCTCTAAAGCTGAAATAATACATCAGCTTCTTTTGCAAGTACCAGCTGTGTTGAAAAGGAGGTGCAGGTGATGCAGAGGAGCAAGGAGGAGAGAGAGGAAAAAGAAATTTAAACCATCTCTTCCATCCATCATCCCGGGCAATATGAGATCTTTAGGAAACAAGCTGGAAGAACTCCAAGCCCTAGCAAGGACCCAGTCGGAATATTGGGAGTGCAGTATTATGTGTTTTACTGAAACATGGCTACAGGCACAAATCTCAGACTCATGTGTCTCTCTGCCAGGCTTTCTGATCATACGAACAGACATAGATTCAAAGAAGACTGGAAAACTGGAAAACTGCAGCCCAGATATTGAACTGTTGGCAGTTGGTTTTCAGCCATATTATCTGCCCAGATAGTTTACCAGTTTTCTGCTGTTGCTGATACTGAATGTGATATACTTAATCAGCTCTGTTGTTGCTAATCTGCAGACACAACACTCAAATACATTTGTGGCAATAACTTGTGATTTCAATCATGGCTCACTCTTTGCTACACTGCTAAAATTCCAACTGTTTGTCAACTGCTGTACCAGAGAAAACAAGACTTTGGACTTGTTTTTTGCAAATGTGAAGGACTTCTACATCTCTAAGATATCCTCTTGGGAAATCAGATCACAATCTTGTTTTTTTGTGCTCAGAGTGTAGGCCACTTTAAAAGAGACAACCTGTGTTAAAATGAACTGTAGGAAAATGGTCAAAGGAAGCTGAAGAAGCTCTGCAAGGTTTTTTTGAGGCTACAGATTGGGATGCACTGTGTCAGCCATATGGAGAGGACTTATGTGTACATCAACTTATGTGTAGATAATACCATCCCTACCAGAGCAGTGAAATGCTTCCCAAATAATAAACCGTGGGTCACAAGTGATCTGAAGCAACTGCTCAATGAGAAAAATCCAGCCTTTAAGAAATTAGACAGAGAATTATTGAGGAGTACACAAAAGCAACCTAAGGTCAAAATAAGAGAAAGCAATGAGGCATACAGAAAGGGGCTGGAAAACAAGCTCCAGCAGAACAATATCAGAGATGTGTGGTCAGGGATGAAGATGATCACAGGCTTCAAGCAGAAGGATGATCAGATATATGGCAGTCTGAATAGAACTAATGAAATTAATACATTCCTCAACAGGTTCAGTTCAGGAGCAAGCTCAACATCTTTCTATCATGCCAACAGTCACATGGAAATCCTGCCCCCCTCTGATATTGGCTCTTCTGCTTCTATGAGTTTGTTGTCAGCCGAATCAGAAGATAGTGCTGCTCCCTCTGCCTATCACGTGTCTTTCTCTAGAAGTCAAGTGAAGAGGCAACTAGAGAGACTGAATTGTAATAAGTGACCAGGTCCTGATGGTGTCAGCCCCAGAGTCTTGTCAACCCTAGTCTGGCCCAAGACACAGATCCACTGATGTGGAAGACCTTTTCCCTTGTTCCAGTACCAAAGAAGACTCAGCCAATGGTCCTCAGTGACTATAGACCTGTTGCCCTGACATCTCACATCATGAAGGTTCTAGAAAGACTTCTGTTGGTTCACCTCAGCAAGCAAACCAGCAGCTATCAGGGCCCCCTACAGTTTGCTTGTTGCCATGGAACTGAAGTTGAAGATGCCATCATACACCTGTTTCAAAAAACCCATTGTCATTTAGACAAGGCAGACAGTACTGTACTCACGTGCTTTGATTTATCCAGTGCATTTAACATTATACAACATGGCTTACTTTGTGAGAAACTCCAGAAGACTCAGGTGGAGGCATCAACCATTGTTATTGGTCAAGTGTCTAATCAAGTAGTCAGCAGTACAGGAGCACCACAGGGGACAGTACTCTTACCAATCCTTTTCACTCTTTACACCTCTGACTTCCAGTACCAGACAGAGTCCTGTTACCTGCAGAAATACTCAGATGAGTCTGCAGTCATTGGGTACATCAAAGATGGACAAGATGCTGAGTACAGAGAGCTGGTGAACAGCTTTGTACCATGGTGTGGAAACAATCATCTGATTCTGAATATCAGCATAACAAGGGAGATGAATTGTGGATTTCAGAAGAAACAGGAACAAGTTGAAATTCCGTTAAAATCATGGTAGAAGATGTCGAGGTGGTGGAGGAGTATAAATACCTTGGTGTTCACTTAGACAACAAACTAGACTGGAGACACAACCGTGAAGCCGTCTAGACGAAGGGACAGAGCAGACTGTGCTTCCTAAGGAAGCTTAGGTCCATCGGTGTTTGTAAAAAGATGGTGCATATTTTCAATAAGGGTGTTGTAGAGTGTGATATATTCCTCCATCATCTGCTGGGGTAACAGCATCAGAGCAAATGACTTAACAAAAGCTCAACAAGCTGGTAAAGGAGGCCAGCTGATCTAGGAACTCCTCTGGAACCTCTAGAGATTATCTCACAGAGGAGCATTATACATAAAGTGAAAAAGATTATGGACAAAAGTGAGCATCCTCTTCAGAAGATTTTTAAGCAACAATAGAGTGTCTTCAGTAAGAGAGTTTTCCAGATCCAGTGCAAGACAGGCCGATACAGAAGATCCTTCCTGCCTATAGCTATCAACACCTACAACAACTAGTTAGGAAAAAACAAAATATTAGTTATGTCAGCATTTAAGTTCCCTTTGGGATAAATAAAGTATTTTTGAATTGAATTTGAATTACCACACATACCTATCTTCACCCTAATACCACAAACATTTTGTAAGAAAATTCCATTTGTTTATTGTTTGTAGGTTGTTCACGCACTTCATTAACTGGAATGATGAGTTCTGTTTGTAAGTAACGAAAATGCAAAGTAGCCTACCACCCACTCACAAGGATTTAATATGTGCTATGCAAAGCAGCTATCATGCCTTACACAAAGAGCACATTGTGCGCAAGTGGATTAATCATCAAATGAATATTTGTTCCATCCTTTTAGAGCAGAAGTCCCCAAAGAAGTCCCCCAAAATCTGACCCACAAAGTGTTACCAGAATCCACTCATGATCTAAATGACTGGTTTGAGTACACAAACATTTCTACAAAACCAATTAAGCACAAGTGTAATATTACAGTAGTAGTTGTTGTTTTTTCCATTTTTAAATGATGGTTTTATCTGTTAAAACACATTACTATGGATGTTTATAGTTTAGTCTTGTAATGTAGTGGAGCTAAAGACCTTTATCGATCAGCGGTCTGTGATTAAACAGTAAACACTCTGAGATTTTTGTGATTATTTTATGAGACCACTTGGGTAAACTGAGTGATAAGAATCCTAAACTTACTAACTGCCTTTGTTTATATACATTTAACAGGGGAAGATGTCTACTTACTAAAGATACAGTGTGTATTTTTCAGTGACATCTAACCCTTGGGTTCCACTGAACACGTTAACACCACAGATTGTCCAACGGGGGTCCATGCCCAAACTCAGCAGAATGCTATTAGAAGGTCTATGAGTGGCTTTTAATTTAACTGTCCGTGGTCTTACCCTCAGCACAGACACCAACCAGCTGATACCTTCTCTCATTCCATTCTGTTGCTCTGTCTGAAATCGGTCATCTTTTAATGACTGACCAGTTGCCGGTCGTGGTTGGTGTAAGTCTAGTTTACATACGTAGATTATTTTATAACTAGTTTTTTATTAGTCTGTATGGGATTGTATATTAGTCTAACTTGCCAGAGTCCCATTCAAGTGTATTAGTGATCTATACATTCACTAGTTTGTCAGCTCTGTACTGCCGTAGCGGAAAGATGTCTTCCTCCACAAATGGTAAACCTACTCCAATGTAATTATAAGTAGCAATTTCTAAGGCATCGGAAACATAAAGATTGAAACTTTCAGTTCATAGATGATAATAAATAACATACATATGGATAATATATTACATTTTGTCAGTAAATCCCTGTAATTATTACATGCTGTACCCATAAGAGACAAAAGATAAGTAAACCTAGTAAACCCTATAGCTCAGTGTACCATCATTGGCAGAAACATTTCTCATCAAGTGTTTCTTATAAATAGTCAGTGTGTTCTATATATTAGTATGAACAATTCTTGGTAACATTTTTGGCAAGAACGTTTAACTGCAGCCACATTGGAGGGATTATTTTTACCTTAAAGTTATCCTACAGGCTTTCAGACTAATCTAACTCCAGACATTATACCAAAAACTTCTTTTTTTATTTGTTCAAAAGTGGACTTCATGTAGGGTTAGGGATCATTGTCCTCCAAAACCAAAGTACGTTGAGCTCATGGTCACAGATCAGTGGCTAGTTAAATTCCTTTGGGACCTTTTGGAAGAGAACAGAATTCATGGCTTCAATAGCCATGCCAAGACATCCAGGTCCCAAAGTTACAAAGTGTTTCTCACACTAAACAACATAAGGATAAGGATAACAATATTTGATAAGGACTATAATGTGTTTTTTCTCCACGAACTAGTGTGGTGGTTCAATACCAGATGTAAAAGCACACACACCTTCTGAGAGGGTTTATGGGGATCATCAAAATGACTTTTTTGTCAGCAGTGGTTTTCATCTTGGAACTCTCCCGTTGAGGCTATTCCAACAGGTCCTTTTATAAAATGTGAAAATGACCACTGACGTTAACTGAAGTAAGGGAAATTTGCAGTACTTTAGATGTTGTTGACTTCATGGAGTAATTTCGTTTGGCTGGGCACTTCAAGGAAGGTTTACCTCTGTTCCTTGTTTTCTCCATTTGTAGTTAATAGCTCTAACTATGGTTCACTGAATGCTCAAAACCTTAGATATTTTCAAGTATGTTGGCAAGTTTTTTTTTCTCATCTGTTCTTGATTTTTTATTTTAGATTTGGAGTATAAGTGTAGCTCTTTAAGATGTTTTAGGTTTCCAAATTTTTTCAACAAGTTGTATGTTTTGTTCTTTTTTTCTTCTACAGGTCACATAGTAATTCAGCCTTTAACTAAGGTAGAGAAATAAAATGAAATAAAATGGTTGATTATAATCAATCATCTGCAGCAAGTTCCCTCCAGTGTAATTAAACTAACTCTGGTGATGCAAGAGTTCCTTCCATTTAACTGTAACTAAATATAAAATGAGCAATATAATACTTCCTCCAAATAGGTTTTGGTCATCAGAGAGGTTGTCTGTTGACTGACAGGAACCAGGGTGGTGCCCACACACCCTGTCAGCTGTCCTGACTCATTGCCTTAACAAAATAACCCCAAAATAACAGTCATAATCTCTATTTATGTGTGTTTGTGCAGGGCCTGCATTCAGCACTTAGAGTGACTGCTGATGATAGTAAGAATATCTTTGTTCTGAGGAAGGAAGGCCGGTCATTGTGTCTTGTAGTATTTGTGTAAAGGAAGGAAGATAAGCAGTCCAAGCAGCCTATTTTGGGATGTAAACATGCATATACAGTAGTTATCAACTTTGAAAACAGGAAAAAAAACATGAAATTCGATGTTCCAAATTTATACTGTTTTGGCTTGCTTCAGATTGAAATAAAACATTATAATTTCGTTTTTGTATTTAAATCACAAGAACCACCACACTCCTCAAAGCTTAAGATAAAGAGAACAATCATTTCACAAACTAATTTGCTCTTTATACTGTATATGCTTTTATATTTTTTCCCATCTTAAATTTAGTTGCCTAAACTGAACTTTCCAAGCTCGACAATGACCTTGATTGACTGAGAACCTTCACTGATATCTAAATTATCATCAAAAGCACTACTGTCACTGTTAGTAGTACACCTAACATTTGTAACAAACATAAATGTAGCATCCTTGTGATTTATATTTGATATTTTTTGTAAATATGTGTATATTAATATTTTTGTGATTGTGTAAGAAGTAGCAGCTAAATGGATCGTGTGTTTTGACATTTTCTTTACATATCTAAATCTGATAAATTCAAAATAAAATATGTATTCTCCACCACTGAGACAATGCTTTGCTGAACGATGCCCTCTGTGCGGTTTAGCACTTTTCTATTGATTAAAACATCTAGGAAAGGTGTGCATATGGTGTGTGAACAAAAGTGTGTTCTTTAGCAGCTTTTCAAACAAGTTAGGGTTCATCATGTTGGCTTCTTGATTAGCTGATTTAGGTAGTTTTTGGTCTGGTCTTTTTATTACCTTCTGATTTTCTTTTAATTGGCAATTTCTATTTCAGCTTATCTCTTTTTGTGCTTCTCCCCTGAGTTTGGCCAGGTGCTTATGCAAATGAAGGGAAATCTGGGGATGCAAATGCAATGAAAAGCATGCCTGGCTGTGTGTATGTGATCTTTTGTTTTGTCCAGAAAGGCCTGCAGTACTTACACACATATCCTGTCTGCAAGGGTGGGGCGTGGATATGAAGGCAGAAGGGGAAAGGGTGTTTAGTGCATGAATTCCTGACTTGTTTTCTCTTTTTGTGACATTTAAGGATTAGAACCACAAATCTTTATTTCTATAAAAGTAAAAAAAAAAATTCTTTATTAGATCGCCGCAAAAAAAAAATAATAGGGAAAGCTTTCAAAAGTATCTCAAATGAATAAATGTTTATTTTGCATCCATGTGCATGTGTGCGAACACAGCCTAACACTCCAGAAGAGGAAGGGAGGGAGGTGAAGAAAACAGTTTTACTGCCAGTATTGTTCCACAATCACATCCTTCTGTCAGGGCTTCTCTCTGTCCGTACACTCTTCCGCATTTTTGTTGCCCTCCAAAAATATTTCTCCCATCCTTCTCTATCCTCTATCACTTTTTGTTGCACCGTTTTTTTCCTGCAATGCTCATCCTGCCTCCTGCTGATTGTCGCAAGTTGAAAGTTCCTACATAAACAGCATGAACGCTCACACACAGTCATACATGTGAGAAACAGGAACAGGGACGGTGGGGGTGCTTCCTGCCTGCCTGCAGATCTCTGAGCTTTTTTTTTAGTCAGTGAATTAGCCTAATACGCATTCATAAAGCAGACATGCACTGATGGCAAAGATACTTTAATTTTATTGCTCACACTTTGTGAAAGAAGATGAACTGTAGCACTAAGGATATGAGCATTTAAAATTCCTTTAAAATGTTGCACAATCTCATAAAAGAAAGAAAGATGACTTACAAAGTGCATGTATTAGATCTTGTCATCATAATCATAATTTAGATATATGCTTCTCCAACCCACAGAATATAACGTGAAAACAACATGTAATTTTTGTGATGTCATTTTTAATTCTACACTTATGTTTTGTATACAGACATGTCAAATTTCAGACAAGCCATGACAACCTGTATATTTTGTATTAATATGAATTTTAATAGGGCTGTACGGTGGTGCAGTGGTTAACGCTGTTGCCGTGCAGCATGAAGGTTCTTCCTTGGATCCCGGCCTGGGGTCGTTCTGCATAGAGTTTGCAAGTTCTCCCCGTGCATGCGTGGGTTCTCTCCGGGTACTCCAGCTTCCTCCCACAGTCCAAAAACATGACTGTTAGATTAATTGGTGACTCTCAATTGTCCCTAGGTGTGAGTGTGTGCATGGTTGTACGTCTTTGTGTGTCTATGTGTTGCCCTGCGACAGACTGGCGTCCTGTCCTGGGTGTACCCGCCTTACACCCATAGTCTGCCGGAGATAGGCACCAGCCCAACCTCGACCCTGATGGATGAAGCGGGAAAAGATGGATGGATGGATGGATGAATTTTAATATTATTAAAAGATTTGGGTGATATGCAAAACGAAAAACATTTTTAATTTCTAATAGGTAATAAAAATATCTAGTAAGAAATAAAGCAGTATAATCATCCATAGGTGTATTAGATCACATTCAGATGTTTATACGGCACATTTATTCAGCATTTTGAAGAATGTTTGCCCAGAATGAGCCTCAATGATTTAGTTTGATGTGTTTCTAACTTTTGAGTGTAGGTCAATGACATGCTGTTATTTCATTTCTGCTGTCTGAGACCTTTGGAAAGATGATTGCAGTCGCTAATATGTCAAGTGAGGGGTTTAAAGAGGTTCTGAAAGAATTGAAATTCAGTCAAATGGGCTGTAAGTGAGTAATAACCAAAAGCAGACCACAAGAAAAATAAGTCTCCAAAACCCGAAATGTCTACATCAGACCTACAACACCCTCTTACACAGCTTGAAATGTCAATGGAGGTGTTCATGAGGGGAGCCTTAGTTTGCTAAGGCCAGAATGAAGTCCTACAAATACTTTGACAAAGACCAGAACTACAGAAATAGTAGTTTCTTGACATATTAGTAAAAATAAAAATACTATGCTTCATCACAAACTGTGAAGCCTACAAACTGTGGACGTATCATGATTTGGGAATTCCTTGCCACTGCTGGGCTGAGTCAGTTCCCCATTGTGGAATCCATGAGTAATGTCATCATAAATAATAGTGAGGAAAATGTTTGACTGTCTATGAAAAAAACTGGACCTTGCAAATAGCTAAAGGAAGCATCTGATGTTATTTCAGCTTAAGGGGGTAAGCTAGTTAGAGAGTAGGCTATTCTACGTTTTCCCCCAATTAGAAAAATATATACTTTTGTTCAAAGATTTTGTTAAAAAACATAATATTTTTTGCCTTTACCGGTATTTAAATTATGTTATTTTCCAGAGATTTAAAACATAGATTAGATATTAATGTGAGCATTTCTTTTGGTCCAACTAAATATGTAATGTGGTGCCCAGGTTTTTATCTAAATATATATTGTTAATAAATGAAAGCCACCAGGCCCTTGATGCACACTATGTGTCCTTTTATCCCAGCATATTTGCAGTACCTTTAATTCATTTTGTAAAAGAGCTTCTGCTTCATTCCCTAGTGGTCTCTTGATTTTACATGGGCGTCCTCCTTGATGGTCATGATTCTGTGGTTCCTGTAGATTCTACCATTCCAGTTCCAGTTCCTCTTCATGGAAACAAAAGTAACTGTGATGAATTGATGTAGACAGTGTTTATTTTATACTGAAAACGTTCTGTAATCAAAGCGAGGGAAGGCATTTCTGACGTTCACATGCAGTAAAGTATGAGCTAAAACTATTACACGTCAGCCCAGTTAACCACCTGTGGGAGATTTATAAACAATGATCTCAGGGGGATTTTAGGCAGTTTATCAGTTAGACATGTTGTTTATGGTCAAGACAAGCCACTGACTAGCATTTCAGCTACCTCAATGCAGTGGTATAAAACATTTTTTTTATCTGAGAGATTAAAAATGGTTTTTTTTTAAATTAAATATCACTAGTAAATGAGAAACAATCTACCTTTGCCTCAGGTGAGACACGGAAATCTCCCCCCAACAAAACTTTTTCTGTAGTTTTACTGCATATGCGACTGCTTCAATGTTTCCACCAGGTACCCAACAATAGCAGGTAAAAGACAGCTGTGAACAATGATGTATAAATACAGGCTGTGTATATCTGCTTCAGTGTACAAAGGCTAATGTGTCCAACGCCTTTATTCGCAGGATACCTTACACTGTGCGTAGGAGTTAAACCAGTTCCTACCACTCCTGCATGTGTGTGTATGTAGGGTAGAATGTGTGTTTTGTGGGGTCAGTGGCCTTCAGGTTTGCAGATGATGGAATCACTTTGTTGGCTAAACAAGCGCTGACTTTTGAGGTATTTGTATCTCTTTGTGTGAACTATTTGTTGCATCAGTATGATGTTGACATTAACAACAAGTTGGTAGGAGGCTTACAAAGGACAGACAAATGAAAGGTAAAAAGAAAAAAAAAACAAAATTGTTAAAAAAGAATATCTTAAAAGTGTGCAGGCCGGGCATGTGGAATAAAAAAAAACGTTGGTGGAGTAAGAAAATCTCAAGAATTGATTGTTTGGTGTGTTGCAGTGTGATGTAATTACGTATCTTAACATACAGAGACTATTCAGTCCTCTACTGCATGCTCCACAACATTGAATATACTCCTACCAGTATTTGTTTGTAGGTTCTTTTCTATAAAAGAGTATAGAGGTGTGAACATGAAATAGTTTTAGAATTTGTGTATTTTTTTCTGTCGGACGATACCAGAACCTGGTTAAGGATCTATAAGCAGCACCTTCTGGCATACCCACCCTCTGAAACTTTAGTATTAACTATTTGATTTCTAGCAAAGACAACTGTGATAGTTTTAATGGTGATGCACAAGTTTAATTTTTTATGCTACACTGAGTATATGGACCATCGCTGCCCATATAGATTAATTTCCCTCTGCTTTCTGAATGCTTAAAAGACTCCTGTGTGGGACTCTGGTCTACCCTCTGGTTAATTCATTGATTAATTACTCTTGGATACTCATAGAGCTTTAATCTGTAGACAGAGAGTAGTTCCTTAGAAATGGGGAAGAATTTAAAACAAGACAGTGATGTGACTTGGAATTCTGCAGAATTTTATGTTAGTACATCTACACTAAACAAAACAGCTGCATAAGAGCACACACATAAAAAAATAAAGGACTTGATAGTTCTTTTGGTCATTCATTCATTCCTCATGTTTCGACCCACACAAAATGCATTTTTTGGTAAACCAACACTGCATAAAAATCTTCACTTTCAATAAGTACACTAAAGTACACACACATATATATCTATAGATATATATATATAGATATCTATAGATATCTATATATATATATCTATAGATATATATAGTGTAGGCTGTGCAAGGAGGCCTCTGAGACAGTCCAGCACATAACAGCAGGGTGCAAGATAGAACGACATAACCAAGTGGCGGGCTTAGTGTACAGGAACGTCTGTGCAGAAAATGGACTGGAAGCCCCGAGATCGAAGTGGGGAACACCCCCAAAGGTGGTGCAGAATGACCAAGCTAAGATCCTGTGGGACTTCCAGATCCCGACAGACAAGATGGTAATGGCGAACCATACGGACATTGTGGTGGTGGATAAAGAACAGAGGAAAGCTGTTGTGGTGGATGTAGCAATACCAAGTGACTACAACATCAGGGAAAAGGAGCACGAGAAACTGGAGAAATACCAGGGCCTCAGAGAGGAAATGGAAAAGACCTGGAAG
>JAUZNJ010032815.1:0-13492 GCA_034780135.1 Jordanella pulchra | reverse complement strand
ACCACAACAGCTGCACCAACTACAACAACTACTGCTCCTACAACCACAACTATGTCACCAACAACCTCCACCGCTGCACCAATCACTACAACAGCTGCTCCTACAACCACAAGTATGTCAGCAATAACCACTACAACTGCACCAACCACCACAACAGTTGCTCCTACCACCACAACTATTGCTCCATTCACAACAACTGCTATTCCATCTTCTACAACTGCTGCTCAACCCACCACAACTGCTGTTCCTACCAAAACAAATTCTTTAACAACCACAACTATGGCACCAACAACCACTACAGCTGCTGCAGTAACCGCAACTACTGCTCCTTCAACCACAACTATGTCCCCAATAACCTCCACAGCTGCACCAACCACTACAACAGCTGCTCCTACTACCACAACTATGACTCCAACATCCACAACAGCTGCTGCAACAACCACAACAGCTGCAGCAACTACAACAACTACTGCTCCTACAACCACAACTATGTTATCAACAACCTCCACCGTTGCACCAACCACTACAACAGCTGCTCCTACCAGCACAACTATGTCACTAACAACCACAACAGCTGCACCTACCACCACAACTATTGCTCCAACCACCACAACTATTGCTCCATTCACAACAACTGCTATTCCAACTACAACATCTGCTGCTCAAACCACCACAACTGCTGTTCCTACCAAAACAACTTCTCCTCTAACAACCACAACTATGGCACCAACCACAGCAGCTGCTGCAGTGACCACAACTACTGCTCCTTTAACCACAATTACGTCCCCAACAATCTCTACAGCTGCTCCAACCATTACTACAGCTGCTCCCACAACCACAACTGTGGCTCCAACAACCACAACAGCTGCTCCAAGTGCCACAACTGCTGCTCCAACTACAACTATTGCTACTACAACCACAACTATGTCACCAACAACCATTATAACTGCACCAACCACCACAACAGCTGCTCCAACAACCACTACAGCTGCACCTACCACTACAACTGCAATTTCAACCACTGCTGCTCCTTCAACAACAACAGTTACTCCATCTACCACAACTCAGGCAACCACTACAGCTACTCTGACCACCACAACTATTGTTCCAACTACAACAACTGTTGCTCAAACCACCACAACCACTCCTCTTACAACTACAACTATGGCACCAACAACCACTACAGCTGCTGCAACCACCACAACAGCTGCACCAACTACAACAACCACTGCTTCTACAACTACATCTATGTCACCAACAACCTCCACCGCTGCACCAACTACAACTACTACTGTTCCTACCACAATAACTGTTGCTCCAACAACCAGTGGCACATCTCAAATTAGGCTTGGTCTACTCCCTCTGCTTATGGGATTGTCTATTTTTATCTTCTAATCTTCAAACCAAGGTATAAAGATGAGGTACTCAGTTAATTAATTAGAAAAGCTTGGACTGTAAACCTGCAGAAATGGGGATGTCCTTTTACATTAATTTATATTATCAGAAAATAATTACATGTATATATATAAGTTAATAAAACAAACTATTTATAAAAATCTTTATATTTCTTGTTTTCTTTATGTATGATATTAGTTCTGTATTAAGCAATTTGGCATTTGAACCAGTAAAGGATCACTGTTACTTCTTGTTAGATTAACAAGTAAATGTTTTGGATTTTCTTACTGACAAGAAACATAGCTTGTATGGTTTTTTTTTTTATATTATAATTATTTATTGTTCAAACGTTATCAAGAAATCGTGGTTGCATATGAATGATTATAACGTTTAAAGTATTAATCAAATAAACAAGTTGCAAAGTTTCATGGAAGTTTCAATAGTGTTCTTATTTTTTTTTACTGTCTTCCCTTTCCAATCAGTGTTGTATTTTTAAAATATCATACCAGAATTTACTGCATGGTAATGCCAAAAGCTTCAAAGTCGGTACATCCATCCGTGTGCACCATTGTCATGGTCCCTTTGATCAATGGAGGGGGGAAGGGGTATAGCCAAGGCATGCTCCAGTTTTTAAGGCATCACCAACCAATTTAAAATAGGACTAAACAAAAAAGGAAAGTTTCCGTTCCAATTTCATTTAAATTTCTTGTTGCACTAACCACAAGCATGTAGGTGTTTCACTCAAGGATTTTATCAATTTAATAAGCTTTAAAGCTTGAATGTTCAGAGTCCATTGTCACTGAAATGAACCATTTCTGTTTTGGGAAAAAGTGCTTACTTCTACTAGCATGCATGAATCTGCATGGTAGCTGAAACTATCTATTTTCTTCTGTGTGGCAGCAAACCCACTTTAAGTGAATTGCCACCACCTAAAGTGCTTGAGTGAGATAGCCAGTGTCTTTCTCTTCTAAAATGTAAACTGACTGAAATATGGCTGCACTGGGATTTAAAAATTATTTAGCAATATTTTTTTCTTGTTTATTTATGTAATGTTTTGAATGTTTTTTAGAGTTTGGACTGTTTCATTCATGCTTTTTTTCCCCCAAACAAAAACTTCTTTATGGTGAGAACGGTACACATGTTAGGACAGAATAAAGAACTTCCTAGGAGGCATTGATGGCCGAGGAAGTTATTAGCCATCATGTTGGCTAATAGCCATCATGATGGCTATATTATTAGCCATCATGTTCGAGGGATCAGAGCCTACTTTAGTTTCTTTCCTTCCCATCCCCTAATTCTTTGGTCACACCCACAGTATATTTATCTCTATGCTCCCCAGCACCAGTTAGAACTGAAGAAGCCTCTTGGATTAGAAATGAAACATCTCTAAACGGGCCTAAACTGAACTTTCCAAACCTGACCATAACCTGGATGACCGTGAACCTTCACAGATATGCCACTGATAATATATACTGTTGTTGTATGTTTACCTGATCTTGAAATAGTTCAAATTACTCGCAGAGAACAGAGTAGTCAGAGTATCGATACTCTACAAGAACATTACTCAAGTGAAATTACGACACAGCAAAACTACTCCTTAAAGTATATATTTTTTATGTTTCTTAAGTAAATCTAATTTAGTAAATGTATCTAGTTACCACCCACTTCTGCTGAAAATATATTTCATATTTTAAACTATCTTTGATGAACTGAACCTCTTCAGCTACCAAAGGAAATACATCCTCTGATGGGCCTTCTCGTTGATGGAGATGATGTTGTGCCATATCTATATATTATATAAATAGATATATTTTAGCTTCAGATCAGCTTTTTGTCACCTTATCAAAACATTCAGTCAACATATAGCATACACAGTGAATCTGTTGCGGAAGGTATTTTTGATTGAATTTGGGGTTTTCAAATACCTACTGATGCAATTAACTGTTCTTCCAATGAGATGGAAGGATCTCTACAGAATGCAGAGAGGAGGCAAGCAGGTAAAAATAAACAACAAAAAACAGCCATATATATGAAAGTAAAATATACTTAGAATATCTACAATATGAAACTATAAACAGATCACAGGGAAATTGGCTAATGTGAATAAAACGATGGTCTGCAAAATCTAAATGACCGATATCTGAATAAGGTTCAGTTATTTTAATTTATAAGCCTTCTCAGTCAGAATAGTAAGAGAACGCCCACAACGCCAGGTGGTTACTCAAAGACACATTAGACAGCTTTATCAGCACTTGGGGTTACCATGGGTCACATTGTGAGTAAACAGTTTCACACAGAGTTTCACAGAATTGGAGCAAATGATCTAGACTCCTATGAAACATGTGTTTTATTACTCCTTGTACCTTGTAAAATTAGCAGAGGACCTACCTGACAGTGTCAGTCTGTAATTCAGTACAAATTCCAACTATTGACAGTGTTGTCAACAAGATATTTGATCGGTTTAACTAAGAAACTGACTTTTGAATTTCAAACTAATGAATCACCAGGAAATAAAATGAGTGAGTTTTATTTTTCTGATTATTTTATCGGGATCATGACCCATCCTTAGACAAACTGCTTTGTCTTGCTCATTGTCATATAAATATGCAAAACACCCAGATTGTGAGATATACACACTGTATGTCTGTATATCTGTAATGTTTTCATTTCAATATTGTTGTATTCATTATATCTTCCATTTAATTTTTTGTTTACTTCTACTTAAATTGCTACACTTTGATGCACTTTTTTCTCGCAATACCTGTTATGAATGTTTGTGTGATAAATGTTTCCCTGACATTGTTCCCTGCACTCTTTGTTTGTTGCCAAGAGGGAAATGCTGCTGTGACCTCATAAAATTTGCTAAATCCTGGGTGTGGCAATTTAACCTTCAGAGCACTGCCGGTTTGACTGATGTCTAGCGCTGTTGTTTTTCTCGACACACCTGTTCTAAACAGTCTGACAATTAAATGAATTTTTTTCCCTTTAATCCTTTAAGTGGTTTCTATTGAAACCACCCTTCTAAAGAAGTGATTGCGTTTGTCTAATAGAACATTGGATTACTGTCATTCAAAGGGACAAATGTTCATTTTGTGACAGCAATATTTGGACTGAGGCACAGGGAGAATGCAAACAGAACCTGGGAGGGGCAAAGGACATTAGCATGTCAACATGTCCATCCCAGTGAATTATGTTGACTGAATTAAAAATCCTTTTATGAATTTCTTTTTTTCCTTTTTTTTTAAAGGTTGAGTTTAAGTTCCTGAGATAATCACTGAGAAGAATGGAACAATGAATCAGCTTGACTAAAGGTCACTCTTAATTTAACTTATTATGTAAGAGCTTAATTGTGTAGAATGTATGTGCACAACCAGTGTTTAAGACAAACAAAAGAAGTCAATTTTAATAACGGGTTACAGGACAGTCCCCCTCCCTGTGAAGAAGTCCCTTTCATGTTTTACCAGAAGTATTTAAGATATGATAAATAGTTAATTAACATCAAATAGAACATTCATGTGGCATGGTTAAGTTTCTGTTTTGGTATCCTATTTAGGCTTTTCTTAAATCTATGGGGGGGGTTCATCCTGTTTTGTCAGATCATTAAAAGGCAGCTTCAACAGATTAGGAAATAAAATGTGTTATAACTCATCACTATATAGGCACTTGAGTAATTTTGTAGGGGAACACTAAATCAACATATAACTTTTTACAGGTAACCCAGGCAAACTTTGAAGATTAATGTTTACATCTCTTAGTGCTCATGAGAATATGGACATGGATATGGGAGATTTTAAGAGACCAAAAGAAAAGTTCAGTAAGTCAAGCTTAGTTGTGACAAACGCATGGATTGTTTTTTTTTTGTTGTTGTCAAACTATAATAGAAAACCTCACTTTTGTATATTTTTCAAGGCATAAAAGGGCGACTTAATAATGCGGCTTTTGAAATTTGGATCATTGTCTTTAGTCACGCAAGTTTCATCTTTCATTTCTGCATTACATGGACTGTAAAATATTAATTAAAAATATTCAGTTTCAGTTTTGTCTCTGAGGTTTTGATTAAAGTATAATTATTTAGGTTTCCTCCATGTTTAGTTTTAAGGAATTATCTGACATTCATATCTGAAGTAAATTTAAAATTCCCTTTAGAAAATTTGTTTTCCTAAATAGAGCTTTAATTCCTGGGTTATGGTTACTGAGATGAAAGGAAACAAAGACTCAAGTTCACTCAAGGCCACTGCTTAATTTTAACTCAAGTTATATAAAGTGTTTGATTGTGTAAAATGCATAGGCACTCCCTGTGTTTAAGGAAATCAAAACAAGTTAATGTTAATAATAGGTTAGAGAACAGTCACCTCCATGTGACGCTGTCACTTGGACAGTCTTTTCTATTAGTGTTCAACAAAAACTCTTATGAACACGATCTGCGTCACTTTCATTGTGATCCAACTATCTCACATCACAACAAAAATAGCAAGGGTGAATGAAAAACTTGTCAGATCAGTTACAAATCATAAATATTTTTCTTTAAAGCACATATTTGACAACTACCCTAATACATAGCCCAATTCCAGCTTACTATGAGAAGATTTTTAGCCACTTTTTATATCGATCCCCTTTGTTTTCCAGTCAATTTCAGTTCTATTGTTTTTCTGCCAATTTCAGGTCTAGACTCTGGTAGGGTCATTCCAAGATGGACGTATTTATGATTCTGATAGTTACTCAGAATCACTGTAATGCTCAAAAAGAAATCTTTTTAGGTTCCAGTTTTGAAGCTAACTAAAATCAATTTCTCTGCAAAGAAAAGTAATTCCAAAGCATAATGCTGCTATTGCTATTGATAACCCCCAAAACATATAGTTTTAAAATAAATATGGAAATTTAATAAGATCTGTCTTCTGATATAAAATGATATTAACAGTTTAGAGTGACCCAGCTAGAGTCCAAGCTGTAATCTGATAAAGAATGTGTAGGGAGAATAGTTTGACACCAGTGTATTGATATGAATAATGCAGTGATGTAATAAATGTACTGGAATTAAGTCAGTGGAGGATAAGAAAGGTAGAGTGTTGAGTCATCTGCATAACTCTGATCTTGTATTACACGTTTTATTAATTTATTGAACAAGGAAACACCTATAAGGATTGTCAAAGATGTGCCATTTCTCTGCTATGGTGACGTCTAGAAACTAGACTAATATTTGCCTTGCCTGATTAATATTTGTCATGCCTTTCATTAAAAAATAAAGGGAAAGTCTTGTATTTTTATTTTTGCTTCACAATGTTGCACTACTTTGAGGTAGTCTTAGGGCAGTCTTAGGAAAGGTTCAAAACCATAGAGGTAGAGGTAATGAGATAATTAAATAAAAATATAATAATAATATAAAATGATATTTGTAGTGCACTTCTAGCCTCAAAATTAAGTAAAGGGAAATAAAACATAACCTTGCTTTAGCCAATCAATTCAGATTCCTGATCTTTGAGGAAAGAGAGGAAGAACATGCGCTTGGCATCACACTCCTGTTTAAATCATCCCAAGCTCAACAATAAAGTCTGATATTACATAAAACTCTCTCTAATTGTTCTTCTTGGGTAGCACTTAAAGCTGATTAGGCAGGTAATCTGTAGCACTATCCACACCCCCAAAACAGCAGCCCCATCTCTCTTTCTCTCTGCTCTTTTCTGCTGAGAGCTTTGCAGATAACAGATAACAAACAAAACCAGAAAAATTGCTTTCTAAACTTCAGATGACTAAGTTAACCCATTGGCGCCCAAGTTTATATGCATTTGTAAAGTATTTATAAACACACACCCACACACATATATATATGTATGTGTTTTTCTTCAAGCCGAAGGCCAGTCAAATGGCCTCTGGTTTCATGCCAGCTTTTTTCCAAATTCCAGCTGCTAAAGTGGCCACACACTCTCTGCTGGGAGTGTCAATGTTTACTGTAACGTCACCCATTTATTGAAATACAATCTATTTTAGGTTTATGCTCTGGCAGCATAGGAGTGAGGTCTTTTGCTTTTTGCCTTTCATTTGGTACCAATTAAAATTTCTAAACTTTCCATTAAAAAAGAAAAAAACAGAAAAAGAAATATTGGTACATTAAAAAATTGTGATATTTATAACAATCGGTGATAGCATAAACATTTTGGGACCAGTTGTAACAGAAACTAGATCTCTATGTCCAGAAACAATGTGTAAAAACTGGGACTGAGCTAACCAACATTTTGCAAGACAGCATAGAGCTTCTCCCCTGAGATGCCTGCTGTAGCTCCCTGAAACCTCAAGAAAAACAAGATCTAGACTCTTTCAGTCATTAGCTGTTATGGTCAAATTTTTAACACCTACAAAAAGACTACTTCCTGGTTATTATTATTATTATTATTATTACAGTTAGGAGCTTTAAGATTGCTCAATTGAAACACTTTGTTTTTTAACGTGACTCTGGTATTGACTATGACTTTTCTTCTTTCTTCTTTATGATTTCCTCCTCCACCTCTGTAGGCTGCTGGTGTGATCCAGGAGAGTAAGAAGCTCCCTCTCCTGGTTGACTGTTGAATTTCATTAAATTCTATTGGAGACCACGTCTCCCAATTGCAATTTTCTCCATTAGAACTGGCTGTTTAAAAAAGGGGAGGATGACTTGTTACTCTGTTTAATAATTCACTAAAGTGCTCCCGTGTGAATAGGAATCTTCTAAATATCTGGTTGTTCAAGTACAGGACCCTGTTCGAGTCATGTTTCTGAATGTTTACAGACACCAAAAGAATCATCCCCAAATATATTTTTTAATTATTTCAATGTACTTTCTGTGATATATGTTAAACATGACTAATTCATTCTTGTGGGGGACTTTATGTACATGTTGACAACCCTAAAGACAGAGGTGCAAAAGAACTGTGTGATATACTTAAAAAGTTTGGTTTGACTCAACTTGTTAAACAGCCAACAAACAAAGACATATGTTAGACTTGATCATCAGAGAGAGTATTAATATTTGTAATGTTTTTTGTAACAATGTTGCCCTATACGAACATTTTTCTGTTTACTTTGAAACCATCTTACGCACTGAACTAATTACAAAAAAAGATACTTTAGGAAAGCCTGTCAACGACAATATCATCAAAAACTTTATGCAAGTTTATCCTTCTGATTCCACCTTATCATATTACTCAGTAAATAAACTGGCTGATAATTTCCCTGGTTACGTTGGAGATATACAGTAATTGATTTCATTGCTCTAGTCAAAGGGAAAGTTGTCCCTAGGAAAATGAAATCTCCATGAGAAATGCTCTAGTGGAGAGTAATAATGAGGGATTGTCGACAAGCTGAATGAAGGTAGCGAAGGAATAAACTAATAAACTTTAGACAAAATTATTCAGCTATGAGATAGATAGGATAACCTCCCTTTCCTGCTGTCTTGATGAAGGTTTTACCTGTTTTACCCATTAGTCTGATGTGATTCAATTCCCGGCAGGCGGGTTGTTCAACTGGGTTTGAATCACAGGAAAAACACTACGCGCAGTTTTCTGAATAGTGGGGAAGGTTCTGTCTGACTCGGTCCAGCTAGCCCAGACTCTTCTCCAAATTCAGGCCCCCATTGGTTAATAAGTTTGTCTGATTCCCATTTATGATTTTTGTGTGATGTTGTTGACAGCACATTCAACTTTGTACAAAACAAAGTAATCAATAACAACATATTATTCATTCAGATTTAGGATGTGTTATTTGAATTTTGCCTTTATTTTTTAACTGTATATCAAATACCAGCATGCTCCAACTTTAAGGATGGTTGAGAATGGTTTTTGGACTTACAAACTTACTGCAGACTATAATTAGCAAGCTAAAATCGTGCTTGTGAGTTAATTGTGCTAGGATGACTAGCATTAGGAGATAACTTGTGCCAATTATGAAGCTTTATCTTGTCTATTAGTGTTCAACAAAAACTCTTATGAACACGATCTGCGTCACTTTCATTGTGATCCAACTATCTCACATCACAACAAAAATAGCAAGGGTGAATGAAAAACTTGTCAGATCAGTTACAAATCATAAATATTTTTCTTTAAAGCACATATTTGACAACTACCCTAATACATAGCCCAATTCCAGCTTACTATGAGAAGATTTTTAGCCACTTTTTATATCGATCCCCTTTGTTTTCCAGTCAATTTCAGTTCTATTGTTTTTCTGCCAATTTCAGGTCTAGACTCTGGTAGGGTCATTCCAAGATGGACGTATTTATGATTCTGATAGTTACTCAGAATCACTGTAATGCTCAAAAAGAAATCTTTTTAGGTTCCAGTTTTGAAGCTAACTAAAATCAATTTCTCTGCAAAGAAAAGTAATTCCAAAGCATAATGCTGCTATTGCTATTGATAACCCCCAAAACATATAGTTTTAAAATAAATATGGAAATTTAATAAGATCTGTCTTCTGATATAAAATGATATTAACAGTTTAGAGTGACCCAGCTAGAGTCCAAGCTGTAATCTGATAAAGAATGTGTAGGGAGAATAGTTTGACACCAGTGTATTGATATGAATAATGCAGTGATGTAATAAATGTACTGGAATTAAGTCAGTGGAGGATAAGAAAGGTAGAGTGTTGAGTCATCTGCATAACTCTGATCTTGTATTACACGTTTTATTAATTTATTGAACAAGGAAACACCTATAAGGATTGTCAAAGATGTGCCATTTCTCTGCTATGGTGACGTCTAAAAACTAGACTGATATTTGCCTTGCCTGTTTAATATTTGTCATGCCTTTCATTATTTGTATTTTTATTTTTGCTTCACAATGTTACACTATTTTGAGAGGGAGATCATGCTTGTGAGTTAATTGTGCTAGGATGACTAGCATTAGAAGATAACTTGTGCCAATAAGTTAAGCTTTTTCCAACATCTTTGAGATGTTTTTATAACCTAGTGGTCAAGGTTTCAACGGAGTGGCTTCAGAACCACTCTGTGAATGTTCTGCATTGACTAAGCCAATGTCCAGATTTAAGCCATTTAAACATGAATAACAGCAATTATAAATTTTGCTTTACAGACTTGTTCTATTTGTCAATTGCACTTTGCCTTTGTACAAAAGGCTTCATATCTGAACTATCTTCCATTTTTGGCACAAAACAAATGTACTGAATTTGCCAAGTCGATCAGAGCATCTTCCTCTAGACTGTGCAGAACCTTATAGAAAAGGTGTGTCACAAAGGTCCAGACATCTCACCACAGCTGCTTAATTCTTGGTCAGAAACAGGAGTTATTTAGCTGAAAATTAATTGTTTCAATAACTTTCCATTTTTGTAATGATATACTGTAAATCATGTGAAATATTATTGTAACATTTGATTATGTACACCCCATCTACTGCTTTTAACAGGGAACATGGTTTCAGCAATTAAACCAATCTCAATGGCTTCATCTTTAATAACACATCTGCAATTGGAAATTAGAGCACTGAAACAACAGTTAAAGTTAATTTAAAGTAGCAAAACATGTGTTCTGATTATATCAACTCACAGAAATATGTTCTATTAATAAGCCAATCAGATTTGAAGGATTAAAAACACTGCTATGCATGTAAAAATTAGGCCTTAAAAGTAATGAAAAAAACAGCAGATTTTTGTGCTGTGAAGTACTGGGGGCAAGTCCTCTGGATTGCACTGCAAAAGAATTTTCCCATGCACCATGGCAACGGTTTGCAATAATACATAAGAAAAGTGAAAAGCATTTCATGAATACCATACATAGAGTTCATCCACATGACATCACAGAACCACCCTTTTAGTCACACCCAAACAAACACTGAAATACAGAACAGTTGAAACCAGGACGGAATTATAACTTCATAATACACAGTGTGCAGAATTATTACGCAAATGAGATACGCCTGTTCTGCATTGCATGGAGGTCAGAGACAGGGGCCCTGGATTGGCAGACCTTGGTGGTGGTTCCCCTGCAAAAAGAAGAGGGACTAGAGGGGTGTTCCAACTATAGAACCTTCTAGTTCAGGGTTCAGAGAACCTTGAACTAGAAGGGCATTAATTTAGATATATAAACAGGTGAAATAAGAATGGAGGAGTTTTTATATATGTGAAGAAAAAATGTAAATTTAAAATAATTAAAAATATAACAATTACTATCAAAATGTCCTTGAATGTATAACAATAGAAGTTTATCAACAAAGGTGTTCAATCAGTAGTTTATTGTGTTTAACAATAATCACTATAATAAGATAAACAAGAAAACTGTATTTAGAAGAAAGAAGACTGAGAAATCCATTAATGCATTAAAAACGGATAACTTGCTCATATTTCATATTAGTTATATTAGGAGAAGAGCATTAATAATGCATACATAACATTTTTGACATTATTTATGTCATTGTATGATCTAAACTGTCCTATTATACAGAATAACATAAGTAATAAATATAATAAATGTCCATGGATTACAGAGGCGCTACAGAATGCCTGCAGAAACAAAAATGCACTTAATAGAGAATTCATTAAATTAAGGACTAATGTAATACTTAAGTTATATTAATATTAAACTCTTAAAGAGCAAATTAAATATTCTGAGATCAAAACAGAAGTAATAACAAGGTGATATGGGGTGTTTTAAATAGTATTATAAAAAATAGGGTCAAACAAATTATTCTGAGTACTTTAGACAAGGCTCATAAATATATCTGACGTTGCTAATAGTATCAATAAGTTTTTTATCTGTGTCAGGCTGAACTTAACAGGACAGATCTCACATCCTGGGTCTGTTGGAAATTTGACAGAGAAGCTCATTAATAGAAAGGATTTTTCCATGTTTTTAACACCAGTAAATGAAAATGAAATTTTAGAAATGGTGAGTAAATGTAAGAATAAAACATCCACAGATTGTCATGACATTGATATGAAAGGGCTGAAAAAGGTAATTGTAGGAATTTCTAAACCATTGATGTATATCTTTAATTTTTAATTTCCTCAGAAAATGAAAATGGTAAAGTTATACCGTTCTCTAAAAATATTAGAAAAAATATTAATAGATTTGATAAATTCATTGAAAAATTACTCTCAGACAGTCAGTAAGGTTTTAGGACAAATTCATCAAGGACATTTGCACGACTGGAATCAGTTGAGGGAAGAGTACTTAGAACACTGCCAGTCAGGAACAGGAACCATAGGTTTATCTTGAAGCTGGGATCTTTGAAAGCAGCACCAGGAATTTTACATAGCTGCAAACCAGAGCTGTAGGAGGACCCGAAGAAAAAAATCCAAAGATGTTTATTCTTAAAAGAGCAGAGCAAAGACAAATCAACCACGTAGGTACAGCCCTCAGGGGAAGAAGCTTGGCACTAAGTTCCTTTTGTACAGACTCCTGGATGAGCTTGATGGAAAACACTGATGCTGGATCAGATGCCAGCCCTAAGTCAGCCACAGTGCTTCAATGAGGCCCCCTAGTGAGAAAATGAAAGTAATACAGGCCAAAAACCAGAGGTAGTCTCATCATTAAATTTGAACAAAACTAAATTTATGTTGTATGGCAATTACAATAGAAATATTGATGTAAAAATTAAAATGAATGGATTTCCAGTAGAAACAGTTAGTTAAAATAAATTTCTCGGAGTGACAATACATTACCAATGAAACTGGAAATTGCATATTAAATATCTGCAATCTAAACTCTCAACAAGTATTTTTATCCTTGGTAAAGGATAAACATGTTTTGGTTCATAAATCACTTCATCTTCTATACTATGCATTCATTTTACCATATTTAAGTTACTGTTCAGTAGGTAGGAGTAGCACATTCACAGCTTCTCCGCACCCATTGATCATGTAGCAAAAGAAACGAATACGCATCATACATAAGGTTGATTACCAGAAAGAAACTTATGGCGTGATATTTGTACCACCAGGTTGAGCACGCAGAGACCTATTTTGTGCTTAGGATCTCATAAACACTCGCTCAACATTGACAAACTGCGCGCTTGACTCTTATTTCTGCTCGCTCGTAACCAAAAACTTTGCGTGATATTTGTGCCACCAGGTTGAGCACCACCAGCCAATCACAGATTGGCCTGTTTCATCCAATCAA
>JAUZNJ010032814.1:0-13492 GCA_034780135.1 Jordanella pulchra | reverse complement strand
GATGGATTCTGTTTTGCCGTGCTGCCTGTTCTGAGGACATCTCCTGTAACTCTGTTTTGGACTCTGTGTTTATTAAATGTCTTAATTTTCACTACAACCTGGTTCCGCCTCTGCCTCACCACCAACCAAACAACCGCAACATGACAGCCTTTGCACCTCTTGGTCCCTCTAGTACTGGGTTTGAAATGAAGATTGTGCAAATCATGATTTCATTTTATAACTTCAGAATCAAATTAGGGACCTGATGAGAAAAAAAAAACAGTTCTTGGTTTGGGGGATGGGTTTAGGTCTAATGGGTTCATTGAGTTTAGGATAGTTTTAGGGTTACGTATTTGTACTGGTAATAGTTAGGGTTTGAGTATTGGCCATAGAAAAGAATGCTAAATTTATTAAGGTAAATGGAAGCCCCCGTAAGGATCGCAGGACTTAATGTGTATGTTGGGTTGCCCTGCAATGAACGGCCAAGCCATGATACCTTGCCTTTTGCCAGTGACTGCCTAAAGTGGGAGGGCGAATAACCTCCTACTGCTGTGTTTTAATTTATTAAAAAAAGAGGTAATATTACAAGTGAGGCTGTTCTTTTTTTTTTTACCTTTTTTTAAAAAAAAATTTTTTGTGCTTCGATAATTTTGTACACCTTTTTATTTCAGAAATGTCCATAAAATACCTGTATTCATGGGTTAATATTTAGGTTTAATTTTATGTTGTACCTTATCTGCTTTCTACCTAAAAAGCGTCTTTGTTATTTTCTCTTTAACAATGTTATTTAACTATATTTATTAAAGAAAAAACTGCACACAAGTTTGCTCTGTTTATTCAATGTTTCCGTTGATTGTCTTAACATCGGCTTTGTCCAAACAGTGGTCTAAGGAAAAATCACAAAAAAACATTTAAGTGTCTTAAGTTAGTTATATTTATATTATGTATGATGCAGTCTTACAGGTAGAAAAAGCATTTCCTGAACGCAATTGATCTTTTATTTCACTAAACCTAAAAGCATATTGGGATTGTTTGAATGGGCAAAGTAAAAATGCATTGTTTTAATTGATTGTTGGAGCAATAAGCTAGCTTTAAATTGAAAGATAAAATAAGTTAAACTAACTGCGTGACTTTTTTGACATACTTCTGACAGTCAGAAGTCAGTTAGATGTAAGTGCACTATTGATTACAGAAGAACCAAATGTTTGAACAAAAGTTACTTTTCATGATATAAAGTCATGGAAATAATAATTTTTGAATAAAATGTACAACTCTTCAAGATAATCAGGCTGCCAGTTGCCAGTGCTGTAGGTGATGTGACATGAAAACATTTTTGTCTTCAGCTTCTCACCCTGCACATTAAACAGTCTCCTGTAAAAATATGTTTGAGGGTTTGCATGTAACAATGCATGTGAATGTTTTACCGAAACAGATTATATTGCTCCAAATGTTTTATTGGTTCTACTGCTGGGCTGTGAGTGTCAGAGCTTAGTTAGATTCAGGCTGTAATTTATCTTACATGAGGCCAGTTGGAGACTGGAAGCTGTCATCACTGTGTTATTGATGTGTAGCGCTTAAGCTATACTTCTAGGCTGTGTTACTAAAAGAACCAGACTAATCTTTTCTTGACGCTGTAATAATGCAATAAATTAGATACTTATTTTGAGAATGCATTTTGGATAATATCTCATCATCTGTCCTACTCACTGAGTAGGTCTAGAAACAGACTGGAGCAGATCCCAAACAGAACTCCAGGAAAATATGTAAACAAACCTGGAAGTGGAACAGACTAGGTTGATGTATTTTCTTTGTTTAATTTTTGAATTTAGTTTAAAAAATTAAAAAAAAAGAAAATAACTTTTGTGGACCTTTTCCCCAGAGGACTGTTTAGAAATCCGTCTCTGTGTTTCTACTCATTCACAGGAGTCATACTGTTTTCCCGTGTTCAGGTCTTTGTGTGTGTTGTTTGTGTGTCTTACAGCCCAAATGCCACCGTTTAATGTGTTCATCTGAAATACCTTGTGTGTTTGCGTGTATTCTGTCAGAGGAGTCATATTGGTTGACATGTTTCAACTGTGTGAGTCTGTATGGTTCTGTTTACATCGGTGTCTGTGTGTGAGTGTGCGGCCTGCTTTGCTGCAGACTCTGAAGCCTGTCGACAGTCAAACTGCTCCTTGTCAACCACCAGAACAGCTCCAAGTGTCGGTGAGTAGCCGCTGAAGGAACAATGCCAAAAGAGCACTGTAGAAGTTTGGTGTGTGTGTAGGTCTAAGTACGTTTACCTGTTTTACTGTTTATGTGGATCTGTGTGTTTATGAAACTTGTCAGCCATGATATTGTCATAAAGACAGGTTTTCCTCGTTCTCTGCTGTTTTTCCTCAACCCATGACTTGTAGACACTTGAAATATGCCCCTAGAAACAATAAATCATGCTTTTGTGGTATCGATACAAAGTCATTAATCAAATCAAATCAGCTCTCTCCATTACATTCCTTTGTTTCCTCACGTTTATGGCTTTAAGAAGAAAAGCATATATTTTTCCTTACAATTCTTTTTTATTCCCAACCCTCCTCCTACTCCACTTACCTCTGAAATTCTGATGAATACACATCCAGTTCTGACACGTGAACTTGGCTCCTGGGGTTTGACAGAACAGTCCAGCCAAGTGCTGCTGAACCCCACCTTGGTCTTGAAAATAACCAGAACTGAACTCTATAAATATATGGAAAGAGACAGAGAACTGAAGACGATAAAGAGAGACAGCATGAATTGTGAAATTAAGCAACATTATACTCATACCCTTCTATCCAAGTCTTTGCAGCTTTTTATAATAGTGATTTTACCCCTGCGGTTGAGTGACAGCAGGAGACTAGGCAAGGTTGGGTTAGAAGTGTCGAACCATAACAAAGTTTGAACATATTAAGTTAAAACAACATCAGTTCTCCATCTTAAAGTTGCTGTGTTTTCAAGTCCTTTATTGAGATGCCAGAGATAACGTTGGTAAGAGTTTTCAAGCTGTGTGGAGCAAAGGGTTACACAAAACTCCCCTGCACCACTTGCTGAAATAAGGCTTTGCTTCTTTTTTCCTAAAAAAAGAGTAATATTATGAATATATATGTTTTAGATTTGGAACATAAAGGACCTCTAACTATCAGACTTATAAAGGTAAATGTTATGCTGAGAGCAGCAGCAGTCTATAAATATCAATATTCCTTTTTGTTTAAACCACTGCAACAAAATCCAAATATATATAATAGTAATGTAACGGTGAATATGCTATTCAACTTTTTGTAGTAGTAGGAATAAAGGTAACTTTTCTCAGATCAGAGCATTTCTATAAAGGTATAAGTTTTAAATAAAGTTTTTTAATGAAAGTCAAACTGTGTTATCTTATCTTTATTTTTTGGGGGCAGTGAGAATCCCCTACCATCCAAGCAGCCCTTTTTTGTTGACATTTTGGTGTGCTTAGTTTATTTTAGCTTAAAGGGAACTTATCTACTGTACCAGTCTGTCAGCATTTTCAACGCACGTCTGACCAAGCAAACAACTTCACATGATTCGGTATTTAAACACCTGGCTCAAGAAGACACAACTTGTCTGTGACTTCACTCTGAAATGATTTTTTTTGTCCAACAGAGGAAACACCACTGGGAATGCTGTATGACCACAGGCAGTAAACCACGAGGCACTAAACCAACTTTACATGAATGCAGAGTAAACAGTTAAAATCTTGTCAGTCTGTATGCTGAGCCAGAAGCTAAAGTCTCTGAGGCTGGTCTTAGCTTTCTTTAGACCATGTAAACTCCAAGAAGCTTGAAAGAGCAGCCACAGACCAACAGTGGCTAACACATCCACTTTGCATTCTCTGACGCACCTTAAGTAGGGTATCTTTTAACCAAGGCAAACTTTAAAGCCATGAATTTACTATACATATGACATTAAAGCACCTGGAACAATAAGCTAATCTTCAAAGGACCTCATTAGAGCACCCAACCTTCTTCAAAAGGAGATCGGGTCCAAATCCCTTTTCTCTTTTTTCTGCATCTTACAGAAGAGCTCATCTGATCCCTGAGGCTGGAATTCATGTCTGGTCCCTGCATATCACTAAAGACCCAAGGCTTTGATTTCATGATATCATAACACATGCTGTTAATACTCTCTTGCAAATGCAAAAAGGCCTTGTTTGGCTTCAACATCTTCATACTGAATAAACTACATGCATGACATTGACAATGACAAACAACATTATCACAGAGACAAACATAAGAGATATTCTTTTTCCATAACATTATTGTATTGTGACAAACTATTATCCAGCCCTGGGATTTACAGAAACTCTACTGTGGCAACTGAAATGATGGGAAGGGAAACATTATTATTTCTCTGCATCCAATTCTTTTACCATTCAAATAGCTAAAAGGTTGATGTGCTTAACAGCAGGAGGAGCCTTTTTACTCTTCCATCTCTCCTACTTTGGCTTTCATAAGGTAGATGAGGTTGCGAGAAGAAAGAAGATTGCAGGGGGACTGCACATTTGGATAATGCCATTTCTCCCAATGGCGGTGATCAGTAGGAGAGAGTATAATGCATCTCAGGGTGACTTTGGCAGCTAAGCCTTTGATGTGAGAGCATTATCTGCTCTACAAAACAAACATGGGGGATGCTGAATTAAAGTAAGTTGGTTTCTGTGTAAAGCGCAAGATAATAGGTATTATAATCCAAAGGGTTGCTTCACTAGGTTCATAGAACAAAAAGACAAAACAAAAAAAAACTGACAAAGACAAAAGTGATCCTAATTACTAAGCAGGCTTCAACAACCTTAAGTTAGAAACTCATCCATCCATTATTTCTTTTGTCCTCTTATCAAAGGAGACTTAAGCGGAAGGTGTGCCAGCAAGATCATCGGAGGACACAAAACAGATTCTGTACAACACACTTCCTTCTTTCTAACAAAGTCCATCAACGCCTCAGGGAAAAGAGTAGTCATCTGGTAGTCTGCTGTGTACTGATCATCCTTTGGGCCAGATAATGAACCGCAAGTTTCCTGTTGTTAGAGTAGCAGAGAGCACTTAATGTTTTTATATTCAAAATTAAATCTAAAGAAATTAGCCAACATATCAGAAAGGCAACTGTGAACCATGACAAGGCTTGGGATCAAACTGCATGGAAACGTTTGGAGATCATACTGTTCAGGATAAGGCTGAAGAGCCTGTGCAGATGCTAACTGAAGCTGATAAGTCATGATACACAAGGAACCAAAACAGTGGTGGACTGAAAGGTCATTCACATATGACACCCTTACTCCAATAGCAACATAAAAAGGCAGACTGTAGTTTAACTGACTAGCAAAAAACTTGTTCATTTTTTTTACTTTTCCTGCTCTTTAGGAAATTAAAGTGTTGTGCTATTTTAAATTTTAAGTGAAAAAAAGGCATTTGCAATCTTAGGAAGGCCATCCCAGCTGTGAAGTATTCAGACATACTTGTGTAAATCCTACCTTAACAACGACAGTGAGCTTTTTGGCTGAGTTACAATTAGAGTCAAATGGTTATCTTTATTTTTATCTTCTACATGCAAACATCTTGATCCAATTGTGAGGTATCTCCATTTATGCTGCTTTCCTCAATATTTACCTTAATCTTCACCACAATCCTGAAGCCTCATGTGGAAATTTACAAACCGTTCTCATCTATACATCTTTGTATTAGAAATGAGGTTTGAATTGTTTAGCTTTTCTTGTAATGTTGTCTCATGTAATGAGTTTAAACTGAATCATTTCCTCCTTCCTCTGATATTTTCTATGATGTAAAATCAGCCACCAAGATGATGTTTATCTTAAAAATGTTCTGAATCAGAAATAGGAAGGAAAATGATCTCTATTTAGAAATAAATTTTCCTGTTTAGGTTTTTGCTTGGCACATTTTTGTCTGTATTATCACCTTGATGAAAGCTGCCTCCCATCTAAAACAAAGAAAAAACTGCTTTGCCTTTAGAGTCACAACCTACCTCTCTTAGTTTGCTTGAAACAATGACAGATGTTTGTTTTTTTTTTTTTTTTACCTGATCAGATACTTTAAAAAAACGACCCCTGCTATAACCCCTTGCGTTTTATCTCCTCCTCCCATCTTTCTCGTCCTGCTTTTGCTCATTCAGGAAGATGAAGATAGACAGAAAGCCACCATCTGCATGTGTTGACGTGCTGTAGAAGATAGTCTGGTGGGAAACACCTAGAAAGAGCCTCTGCAGAGTTTCTCTGTAAAAATAAAACAAACAAAAGCAGAGAGCAAACTTTAGTTTACCTAATTTCCACTTCCACCTTTCACACAGTCTCTGTTTTGAACCATCTTAAGAGTTCTGACACATCGTTGTCCACCTCCCACCCCTTTCTTATGGACTCCTCTTTTCTCATGACATTTGGAGAAGGGAAACAATAATAACATTTAACTAGAGACTTAGTCAATATTATTCATCCACATCTTCAAAGCAGCATAGTGGATATTGGAGCCTGAGCAAGAGGTGGGAAAGAGGGAGGAGGTAAAAAAAACCTGTGAGTGAGGACAAATGTATGGATTTTAATGGAAGTCAATCGAAACACACACACAACAAAACAGTGTGGATTAGTAAACAATGTTTTTAAATAGGTAGTCCATTTCATTAATGATCTAATTTATAAATATCTTATTTTAAACTACTATATCTTATACAGCTCTGAGTTGTACTCATCATTCCTACAACACAAAAGTCATTTAAATTCATTGGTATCATAAAACATAACTGCATAGTTATTTTGCCTAATAGCTAGTTAGTTTAATTGTGCAGTAACTGAGTTACTACATTAATTACTTTTTGGAAGAGGTAACAAGTAACTATATCTCGTTACTTTTTAACTAAAATGCCCAACACTGGAAAAGATGAAAGAAAACAATAGAGAATAGTTTTATAACAATAAGCTGCTCCTGTAGTCCTTTTTTGGCATCGTTTAAATGATCCATCTGTTGATTCCAGCTTTGCTCACACTGTAGACATGTTTTTTTTTCTTTTCTTCACACCACTAGGGGTCCCTGTGCACATAAACTAAAGGATTCTACCTATCTCCTCATTGTAAATCAAATTTTACAATTGATTACAATTGATATTGGATACCTAAGTTATGCTAGAGATTAGATGGATAGGCAGACAATCAGACAACCAGAGAAAGTGCTGGAAAGCATATTAACAACATTAAACTACAGACTTGCATTGTTCAACATTTAAAAAAAAACATTTATGAGTAGCAGAGGCTTTCCTGTTCTCCAACTCCTTCCTAGAACCTGTGCTCTGTAGATGAGGGCCTTTCTGCAATCTGCTTACAGAACATTAACTCTAAAGTCCTCTTTCGTCTCCAGCTCTACATGCTGTAAGCACTGGCCCCAGTCCAGGAATCTCCCGCAGCCAGGTCGCTCATAAGCCCTCTTCTAACAGGCCAAGAATGCAAAAGCTCGTTCAAAGAGAAAAACGTCTGCAAGGTGTGGTTAAAGTTAGGCAGCAGAGTTCGCAGGTGGCTGTGTTAAAGCAGTTGAAGCAGCTAAATGATTATAACTAGCTAAAAAAAACAGGAAAGTAAGTTTATAGTAATTGGATTAAATCATCTATTGTATTGTTGCTTTTTATCTGCAGTAAGCATGTTAATGTATCTCAGGAAACATGACAGCAGAAAAAGAAACATTTTCTACTTTGATTCTTTGATTAGACAGGTGAATGGGGGCCTGTAAACCTTATCCAAGTCCTATTTTTATAAACATGTTTAAAAGATAATTAGATCAAAGTTACTCAGCACTCATGTGAAAGTAAAACACAATAAAGGTGTAGAGGGACAGGACAGTCAGTTGTGAGCAGATCAGCTTTGGAGCAGACGTGAATGCTGAGTGGTGAGAAGAAGAGTGGAGATGACGGGGGAGAACACGGCCGAAGACAAAGAGATGCTTGTCTGGAGGTTTTTCTTCCAGCGGCATGGCCAAGAGGGGACCTGGTGCCACTTGTTTGAGGGAGTCCTCTGTGATAAATTTCCACTACTTGACTCTGTCACAGTCTGCCACTTGAACAATAACCGAGTTCACAGCTGAGTAGTGAAGGATTGACATCTTGGCTCGAATAGGGAAGGGGGTCACTTTCTCTCAAAACTGCCTGCTATTTCAGATCCACCCACTTCACATAATGAGTAATGCATCTTTAGAGGAGAGCTGTGTGTAATATAAACTAAACAACTCTCACAGATGCATTTTAATTGCACTTATTTATTTGTGTTCATTAATCATGATTGCAGGAGTCGTGGCTATTAAAAATGAAGGTGATAAAAACGAGGCCCTGCAGTGGGTCCTGTGTTTTTAAAAGAAGAGGACTTACATTCAGAAAGAGAAGAGTTGCCGTGGCCCCATGTCTGGTATCCTAGTATAACAGGGACTAAGACAGGAAACTGATTCAAAACTGCCAACATTTATGGTTTTAGTGATTTCAACAAGAAGACAGAGAATATGCTTAAAGTGCCTGAAGTATGTATCGGCTGTTTGGAGCGGAAAGTAGCACAGTACAGTTGCTGTGCATTACCAGTCAGCTGCAAGAAATAAGTGTACTACTTGTTCCTTTACAGAAATAATCTAATTGCTTAAAGTTATAACAAACAGGAGACAGTCAGTCACACTAATGTTCAATTATTATAACATACTGGTTGTTTTAGCTCTAATTGTATTATCTATAACATGACCTAATTGTAAATTTCATTTTGACTCAAACAAAAACTACTTTATTGCAGCTAAAATAATCAGTTTTTTTTTCCAACAAGATGAATTTTCCAAAGATATGTTCCAAACCCCTGAAAATAAATTTTGCCAGAATGTAAAGATGCATTAGCCTGAAATACAGAAAGGGTCAAAAGTGGCAGGCTGAAGGAAAACAATCATGGCTGCACTGGTGGATGTACATATACAGTTTCAGACTGGAATACCCTATATTTCTTTTGCGAAAAACAAGTCCAACTTGTGGCTTTGTGAATAGGAAAGGTGTTTGCGCGTTCCTCCTGACAGAATTTGGAAAGAGTTTGATTAATCAGTTAACTCTGCTTTTTGTGAAACAAATCAAGAAGCTGTAGAGGGATCCTATTGTTAGAATCGTGTCTCCTTTAGTTGCTCTCATGGGCGACCAACTGACTGAAGTTGAAAAGCTGTTCATTACTGCTTTAAAATTTGGTGACAATGATGAAAAAGCCTCCAGTGGCAATTACTAGCTAGTAGTTGGGGGTCTGGAGTCATGGCTGCTGAACTCTAAATGGAGAGATATGTTTTCATCTGAGGTGCACCAGGAAAACATTGTTGGTATTGTCGTACCAACAAATATACACAAATACTCACAATAAAACTGAAAACAGCCACAAACACTAATGTGATCAGTCAGCTTCACTCGACATATTAATTTATATTACACCACTGAGCGCAACGTATGGACGTCAAGTAGCCTATCGCTTCTGATCTAACAAGCTGAAACAACTCTGTTTACATTCAATAAACATGGTGCAACACTGGTATGAGAGATCTGAACAGATAAAAGAGCAAAAAATAAAGCACACTCACTAGTTCCGGGCTTCCTTCCATGTTTCTCTACATTTTTTACTTTTTGGATTTCTGTCGCACTGATGACATAAATGCCGATTGTCAGCAGGTGGAACCGTGCTTGAAAAACCGGGGTTAACATGCTAATTTCAGTGGGCAAGAGGCTTTAGGTAAAATGCTGATGGCCTCTAATTTTTCAAGGACAGTGAGGGCCTACTGCTCATAGAGCAGAATTCATAAAGATTACTTATACATGCATGAATCAAGCCCAATACAAATTTGGGTATGATTTTCGTGAAGTAATAGCATCATAAGATGGTTTAAAGCTCAGCAAAGTTGATTTGCATGATAAAGGTCCTTTTAATATAAAAGATATATTCTGATGACCGTTTTTTTTTCTTCTACAAAGCAGTATTAGTGACATAGTAGCCTTCACCAGTTGTAGCAGCTGCTGCAACAAGCCATCTGAAGTGTGGAGCTACTGAAGGAGGCGATCTAGAGGTTTAAGGGCCTTTTTGACAGTGAGTTTAAAAAAGTGCCAAATTAAAATAGCTAAATATAAATGAAAATAAAAAAAGAAAAAGAACTTTAAAGGAAAAGCTTTATGTGTCAATTAAATGTGTTTGTTTTCTCTTAACTGCTCCCATGTTCAGGGGTCGCCACAGCAAGACCGCTCACAGAAATTTGCTGGATGCCCTTCTTATGCTTTAATAAGATGTTGTTGAACATTTACATTCGAAGTGTTACTTAACTAGGAAAACAACTCAGATTTAGAACCTTTTTAGAGCCTTGAAGACAGTTAAAAACAAACACAATTTTAAGATAAATTGCCTTTCAAAATGTAAACACCCTTTAACATTTGAATATTTTCATTCATCCATCCAGTCTACATACTGTTATCCGTGCAGGCTTGCTGGGGAGCTGGTACCTATCTCTAGCTATCATTGGGACAAACACAAAGAATGGCAAAACATTTTTTTTAATCAAAAATATGTTCTTACTGTTTTTTATATTAAATGCTACATAATATTAAAATATACATAGTGTGTTCTGTGTAGATGCAAATGTCTACTTTAAGTAATGGTTTCGACTTCACGGTAGGAAGTCAGAGCCACAGAATACCAACTTCAAAAAACTAGACTTCAGCGCTGCTGTCAAAAGGTCCTGTGTGAATTTTAGATCTCCTAAGGCTCAACATAAGAAGGTGCAATGTCATTTTTTGTGTCTGACCCTGCAGCAGACAAATGTTTCCACCATCAAGCCCTTACAACTTCTGTTAGGTTTTGGTTGTATATTCACAATATGTGTGTGTGTGTGTGTGTGTGTAGTAGCCTACTACAGGTAACTCACATAAAACTCAGTGATTCTTTTGCGTCTATCTTTATAGGCCTTTCTCATGTAAACCTGTTCTTCGGACTTGCTGCTCACTCTTTTCCAAAGAGCTGTGGTGGTGGGTGCATACTTTGTGAGTAATGTTGTGGAGGGGTGAGGGGTGTACTCATACCATTTCACCTCTCCCTCCCTCTCTCTCTCTCTCTCTCTCTCGCTCTCTATCTTCACCGTCCAAACTCGCGCAGAGCAAACTTTTCCCAAAGACTTTTTCAGCTCCTGCCTCAGGAGCGAAGACACGAGAAAAACTCCAGACAGAAACAAAACAAACTCAGAGGCGGGGTGCGTGAAGAGGCGGGATGGTGCTCCAGCCGAGCTGCACATGTGAGCCCAGAGGCCACCGGTAGCGCTTCTTTTTATTCTTAATTCAAAGGGTAGGGAGTAAGAGGAGCTGACGCAGTTACAGAAAGAGAAACACACACAGAGAGAAAAAAGTTTTCTGCCACAAGTGTCCTGTCACCTTAAGGAGATGTCCTTTTGGCCGGTGTTCTGTTGGGTCCTCCTGGGCGGTCTGCTGCAAACTGTGGCACCCTGGGGCGCGGAGCGTACTGGCAGGCCAAGGCAGTGCGACCCACCAAAGTCGGTGAGTTTTAATGGGACGCTTTATTAGGCTAAAGCATCCTTTTATCAAGCTCGTTAAATAGTTTGCTCACGAGGGTACAAATTTGTGGCATATGTCAGATTTATAGACTCCTGTTTCCCTTTGTGTTGCATTTTGACTCAGAGTGGTTGGAGAATTTAAAACCTAAAGTTAACTTTGGAGAACATTGCTTAAAGGAATAATACACTAGGTTCAATAAACAAATATATCGGTTTATGCTTTCAGTAGTTGAGTAAAATTTTAGAGGAATACATTAATTTTAAAGATGAATAAAACTATTTTTAACTCAATATTCCTGCTGTTATTTCCTTCTTAACATAATAATAATATTCATGATAATCATAATAGTTATTATTACAATAACTTACACATTTACAAATATTGAGAACCGTTTATTCCAAAATCTATCAGCCTTTTCAAATTAGCAGGTTTGCCAAAAGAAACTTTACACGCTCGCCAATTTCACGGCTGTTTATGTGACAAGGTGGGGAACACCCATGATTGACTTAACTTCTTTTGGAAAAGTTTCATTGACCTTTCAGAACTGGTCGTGGATCAGCCTAGCGTGGAGTTATTAAATAAATGACGGTTATTTTGGGGGAAAATCAACTTTTTTTCTGCGCACACAGGTGCCCAAATCAAATACCCCCCCTCTGCTGACACGGGGAATAATAAAATGTGTCGCTTTAGAAACAGGTGGATGACACTTGAAAAACGCGCTTCAAGTATTTGCATTGCCATTATTATCATTATGTCATTATACCATTACGTGTCGAAATTGTTTTGTTTTCAGAGTTCAGCATAAAGACTTGGTGTGATTTGTATGCGTCAGTACAGTGGTCTCTGTTTTGCATTAGGAGTAATTACCCTCATAAAAAAGGAGCACCGCGCATCAAGGCTCTCCAGAAAGTCAGCGCTGCCTCAGCAGAGGAGATCTCGCCACTAGTCAGTTACATGTCAAGCGCGGCCACACTTTCCATGCAAAAAACAAAAAACAAAAATCATCTTACCCTTTAAGGTGTCAGGAATGGACGATTGTGAAAAAGTGAAAAGCTTTTATGAGGTCTGACGAAAAACGTTTCTTTTGTAATTTATCTAACATATCATTCCTTTTCCAGTGTTTTCTAAACACTAGAAAGTATCTATCACACAGTTACAAGCTCTATTAGTTTTTCACCCGTTGGCAATTCTACATACAACCTTTTGAACATAATTTGTTACAACTTTACTTCACCTATTCTATCCTCCTTACTACTTGTTTAAGTTGTTTTCTAATGATCAATTCATGGAGGACCAAAGTGCTCAAAAGGGTCAGCCTGAGATATACGCTAGCTTTACAGGAACTGTACTTGCCTGGGAAGCAATATGACATGTAAGAGACAACTTAGTGTAACCAGAGTCAAATGTAAAGGTAGTTTAATAATGTATTCTCCATGTCTGAGCTAAAAAAATGTATGCACACAATTGCTGTTGAAAAAACAAGAAAGGGAGAGCCTTATTTTTACTAGACTGCATGTCCATGTGCTGTCACACTTGCTATATAGACAGACATATTTAGTAAAGTCTATTTACTGGAGGGCTTTCTTCCGATTAAAAGGATCTTTTGTACATAAATGCCTGGCAATAAGATTAAGCTACAGTATTAAAGTATTTATTACATCATCTTTGCAGTTAACAAATATGCTTTCGATGCAGTACTATCAGCTAGTGAGGTAAAGTATGTGAATTAGTTCTTTGCCAAGAATCAGGGAACCCAAAAATGCTTTTTTTAACATGTCAATTCTACGTAGATCATTTATAACCAAGCAATGGAAATTAGTGAACTAGAATGAAATGGGAATATAGGGATATATATTCAGTTTGGTTTACTCCATCCATCCATCCATCCATCCATCCATCCATCCATCCATCCATCCATCCATCCATCCATCCATCCATCCAT
>JAUZNJ010032813.1:0-38586 GCA_034780135.1 Jordanella pulchra | reverse complement strand
CATTTTGGACCTATGAAAATCTTTAATGTTTCTTTATATGATGTTATTCTGTTTGATTCTCATTTTAAACTGAATATTTGTATCGATACAATAATAGTTTTCTCCTAGTTTAACTATTTTCATGTTTAAAGAACCTTTTGGGGTTTTATGGAACCTTGGAGAAATAATTTACAATTTCTTGTTAAATAATAAATTAGAAAATGTTACTGAAGGGTTAAGATTAGAAATCATGCAAATGTTCAGCACATGTTTGCATAGCATCTAGTGTACCGTAGCGCTTCTATGATCAGAAATATTTTAAAGGAAAATTTGCTTTAATCTGCTTCAGTTTTACTCCCTTTTAAATAGTGAATTGAAATTTCTCTCTGTTCTGACCAATACAGTAGAAGAGCTTTAAACTAAAGCAACACACTCCAAAACATGATTGATTAGTAGGCAACTTAAGGTTAAATACCTTGCCCTGTTGCACATTATTCTGTGGCAGGAGCAAGCTGTGATTCAATTCAATTCAATTCAGTTTATTTATATAGCGCCAAATCACAACACATGTCATCTCAAGGCACTTCACGAGGACAATTCATTCAAGGATCTAAATTAAAACTCTCTGATTCAATGATCACTGGGCCATTGTCACCTTGTAGGCAGTGGTAGCTTCATCTACCTAAATAATACAAGATGGAACAGTTGGGATTAGGTTTGAACTGATTCATTTTATACCAATTCATGTTAAAGTCTTCCTGCAAATTCCTCAGAATACCTTTGACTGCTTTGCCAGCACTGTGAAACTGTGAAAAAGAGCAGAGGTGAACCAACGAACACAGGTTTTAGTGATGATCAGTCATACAGTTGTTGGTTAATTCTTAGACCCTTAGAGTCTGTGACCAGAGCAGCATTTATGACATGTACAAAGAACAACATGCTGAATGGCTTGCAGCATTACCTACTCCTACTGGGGAGCTCCTTGTAAAGGTGCCTTCAATGAAAACCAATCTTTTAGCTGCATTACATTTTCCAAGGAAAATAAGAAGGGTTGAAAAATGCAGTTTGAAAGAGGATCAAACAAATTGAAATGAGCATATGAAATAAGTAAGTTGTGTCTCTGCATAGTGATTTTTTAAAATATCTTTTTTAGTAGATCAATTTACTTATATGCATACATACACACTTATATGCATACATACACACTTATATGCATACATACACACACATGCACACACACACCCACCCACACACACACACACACACACATATATATATATGTATATATAGGGAGAGAGAGAGAGAGAGAGAGAGAGAGAGAGAGAGAGAGAGAGAGAGAGAGAGAGCGCAGAATTCCATTATATCGTCTATGATATTTTCTAGTTAAATTCTTTACACCGCGTTTTAAGATAATAGTAACTATATTCTGAATGACCATGGATTGATATAAATCAAACATATGCACGTGAATGCATACAGACGACGTCTGCACGCCTACCTCATTTTGTGGCAAATAATTGGCTGCGCTTGAGCACGTGACTTCTACGTTAAACAGGAAGTTCCGGATCTTGAACGTGTGTGTTTGTTTACAGCCATGAGCTCTTCACATGAACCTTTCTCAAAATATGTTTTATGACTTTTTCTCCCCGTTTATGTCTTAGTAGTCATCGCACAAACCTTAATTGGTTGTACCTACGTATTTAGCACGACATACGATGCGTTTTAACTTCAGTGTTACCTGCTAACAAGACGTGCTAAATGTTTAGCTTTATTAGCTCGGATGTATTAAGGTCCCCTTGACCTTAGACCGTGAGGAATCATTGATACCCGTGCACAGCCATCACAACAAACTGGTTTTGCACAGTCACCGCTGTAGAAAGCTGCAGTGAGACTTTCATTTGTCATATTGTTGGCAGCGAAGCTAACATGGGGGTGAAACAAAACACTGTGACCTGTCAGAGCCTGTCTCTGCAAAGGCAAGGTATGAATGCATAATAAGTTGACAGGCTGATTTCTCTTTGTGAGTCAGTTATTAGAATTTAAAGTGCATTTAAAGCAGGTGACTTTTTATTTGCTGTAGTAACTGCTTGCACCCATGTTCTTCGTCTCAGGGAGATGATGGTGATAGAATGAACAAAGAGTCCATGAAATATGGCGCTGACTGAAGTCTACTGGGATCACCACATCCCGCTGCCAAAGCTTAGTCCAGTGCAAGCTAAGGTGACCGTCGCCGTGGTGGCACTACTGTGCTTCATTAACAGTTATGATGGAGAATTTGTATTCGATGACTCCGAAGCAATTGTCAACAACAAGGTCAGTTTTCTTTTCGTTTGTTTATATTTAGCATGATAGCGTTGCTGGATTGCAGTTTTGTTTGTATTTGTTTGGACTTTTGCTGGAATTAGTTTTTTTTTCCTTTTGTTTGCATCGCAGGACCTGAAACCAGCAACGCCTGTGAGCAACATCTGGAGAAATGATTTCTGGGGGAGCAATCTGAGTAGCAACTCCAGTCATAAATCCTACCGACCGCTTACTGTCCTAACATTTAGGTAATAAGTCATGCTTTATGTTTGTATCCGTGTGCTTGAATATTTAAGTACCAGCTGGATCGAGTGTAATTTAACCAAATGTAACTATCCAATTCTTATCCACACTGTAATTACAGAAACATTGCAATGTAGGCAAACTTGCATAACATCACAGGTTAATATTAACAAGAACAAATTAAAATTCTGTCATAGATACAAGATTGTTTGCGACTGGAGGAGTATCCTGTCACATTTTGATTTCTGACTCAGTAAAATAGAAAGATCTAACATATGTCTGGTTGTATTTGGGCGTCAAGTTTTTACTTTTCTTGGCAACCATGTTTGACTAACCCTTTTGAACGCAATGGTTTACATAAAAAAATAGCTTTAGTTTGGAGATGCAAGTGTGAGATATCATTTTTAAAAATTATGTTGTTTTTTTGCAAACATATGTTTTTTTTTTTTTTTTTAAATTGAGGATTTTATGTGACAGACTTATACATAGAAGCATATTAATGCAAAGCAGAAGAAATTGTTTAAAAGTTTTTTTTTAAATGTGTTTGATTCTTTTGATATTATATCACAAAATAAACCTTAGAGAAGCATCTGCCTTTCAGAGATTGGCATTCAGTCAAAAGAACACACCTAAGTCTAATCATGTCTGCAATAATACAGAAAAGATTTGTCCTAGAGCATCAGTGACCTAGCAGCAACATGAAGATCATTTATTACACCGGATGGGTCAGCGAAGCTAAGAAAACATTTAAAGCATTATTGCATTAGAACACAATATCCCAAGCTTTTGAAATGGTAGAAAGAACTCCTCGTTGCATTATTAAAAAACTGAAGAAGTTTGGAACTATTGCAAATATAAAACCTCTTGAAATATAAAAATCTCAGTAAGTTAAATATATGCTCTCCTTCACCAAAGACAACTAGTCAGAGTTGATAAGGACCATATTACTTTTGTCATACATATAAAAAATGTTTTGTATGGCACCAGTTGCCTTCATTCCTTTATTTTTAAAGTAAATTTACAGGAAATATGTCTTAAGAGAGGGGAAATACATGCTGTTTCTCTGTGTCAGTATCTGGGACAGCTGAGGTCTCCATACATGGGTCATATGGTTTACTGCTGTGTCACAAGCTGTAACCATAGGACAATATAAATAAAATCCAAGACAATCTCAACACAAGACAATCCCAGAAAAGGCTGTGGAAGATTTTGAAATATTTGGGATTGTTAAAGGGGTTTATTTATATAGCCAGAGCTATCAGGGATCCTAAACTCCAGTTTTGAGGTCCAGTATCCAGGAGCTTTTAAAAGTCCCTGCTTCAACACACCTGAATGAAACGGCTTAATTGCCTCCTAATTAAGCTGTGAAGTTTCCCAGAGTCCTTATTCCCAGAGTCATTATTAGATAATGATAACATAGTATTACATTTATTATTTATTATTAGATATTATCTAATTAAATAATAGCTGTAAGTTGGGCTTCACCGTGAATTTCAATCAGTGTAAAGGCTGCAGAAATTGTCTTTTAGCACACTTTTACCTGCTGATTTGCACATATAAATGAGAAATGCTGAGTCATGTCTGCTTGCATGCAAGGGAAAAAAATGGGTACAGTCCAGTAGACAGAGAGGAAACAGAATGACGGCAGCTCTGAGTGACTAGAAGGCCCCAGTTTCAGAAAGTAGGATAAGTCTATTCTAAGTAGAGAAGAGTTATTTGGCTTTTGAATATTCAGGATTTTTATTTTCAGAACTGGTTACTGGTACTCGTCGTCTTCCCCTTCATTCAGAACCGGGGTTTTGGGGGCAGCAGTCTCAGCACCCAGACACCACCTCCAGCTCTGCTAGGGGAGGTTCCAGGTGCTCCCAGGCGAGGGGAGAGACACAGTCCCTCCAGTGTGTCCTGGGTCATCCCCTGGATCTCCACCCATGACCCTGTCTATAGACCGGTGCAGCGTCGCATCTATCGATCTCCCACTCCAGTCTCCCTTCAATCGTTAGCAGTACCATGAGAAACGTGAACTCTTCCACTTGAGGCAGGAGCCTAAAAGGGACAAGCTGCCTTTTTTTAGTCGAGATTCTTGGACTCAGACTTAGAGGAGCTGATTTTGACATTCTTGAAATATTAATGACATCATATTGAGATGACAAAAATTATATCAAACAAAAAAGTCAACACTGTTCCTGCTGCAATTTGCAATTTAATGTGGGAGATGACCATTCAATTTATAAGTGGGATTTGATAGAGTGTTCAAGTTTTATCCTCCCCATTACATTTAATCCATATAAATAATAATGAGTGTGTCTATGAGCATAAGAAATATGACTTTATATGTAACCTAGTAACCTCAAAAGAAACATAGCAATAAATCAAGATAAAATATTTTCAATAATGAATTATGCAGCTTTTATAAGACATGTTCATCTAATTATATATGAGGTTGAACATTTTATTCATGACTTGATGTTTTTTGTTGTTCCCTTCTGTGAAAAAGAGTAGTAAATGTTAATGCTAAGTTAATATCATCTTCACTGAAACCTGCAGTTCTGTGAAAAGTTTCTTTAGTTCGTGTTTGGGGGAGGCAATTTCATTACGCCATGGCGCTCAATTCGGACACTCAGTTTTTGTATCTTTTCTCTCTGTAGAACTCAGTTATAAAATATAAATAATCAGAACTTTAACTATTTACTGGTTAAATAATAAAAAAAAAAACTTTGAACACTTCAACCCCGTTTTGGATCCAAACCGCCTTTTTCCAAACGGCAGGCAAGGAAACCTTACTCTCTACCACTGGAGAGGATGACTCCGTTCAGGAATTGTGATCGACCTGATGGGAATTGAGCTGTATGGTAAAAGTTTAACACTAACTCCCTACAGTTTGCATTCAGCATAAAAACCAAGTGCAGCATAAGGAGCTTGTCTTTGTTGTGTCATATGAGCGATCCGTGGCTGAAAGTACGATGCCTCACAAAACATGGCATGCATTGGATTTTATCAAAGACGATGAACTTCCCAGCTGCAGGGTTCCCTTTCTTCTTTGAGCCTAGTAGCATTTTACAGTAGATTATAATTTTTTTTTTTTTACATTTATTTGCTGTTTATTCCCTGTCAATCCCTGACATCTGTCATTTACCTGGGTGTGGTAACCAAGCTATGCGTCTACCATGTGTGGTTCGTGGTGTCTGGCGGCACGCATAATAAGAGGCTTTTAGAGTTGTGGAGACTTTTTTTTTAATGTTTTATTTTATTTTGAATGACAGGCTGCAACAGTGTGACCCTAGATTTTTTTTTTGATTAGGAAATTAGATCCCATAAATGCCCAAATTGGCCAAACTCTGAAGGTTACATTTTGTGTTGGTATATATGAAACTATTTCAGTGAAATATTTAGAGGTGAGCTCTAAGTAACAACTGAAAGACAGGTATTTTGGAATTTAAGACTCCCTTTATGGAACTTGTATAGAAATAACTCATTTGGCTTATAAGATTTTTTTGTACAGATTATAAATGGCTATTACTAAAAACCAAAACTTTCAAGGATAAAAAAAACGTGAACATCTCTGATGATTCCAACAGATTTTTTTCTACATTGCTCAAAAAAAAAAAAAAAAAAGATTACTGCTACTATTGCTACTATTATTCATTTTCTGTGCTTCTGATTTGGTGATTTGCATTTTGATTAATGTGCTCCTAATGCATTTACATCAAATAGTCAGTATTACCAGAAACAGAACAGGTGAAAGAGGGAAGCTTTTTTAAAAACAGGTTTTCTTGGTCCAAATTAGGTCTGATGCAAAACTGGGTTGTTAAGAGAAGTATAATAACATTTGAAAATTGGCCTTGGGCTCAACCGACCGCTCCAATCCACACATGTCTCTATTTTGACACATCTCTGGAAGAAAGCCGTTCCATTTTTTTTTCTTTTTATAACAGGGAAAGGCAGATCAAAGAAAATGCACCTGCATTAAGATATGACCTGATCAGAACTTTCTGTATTATGTTGGAAAAAAGAAATCCATACCTGCTCATATTTTCTGCACATATGAAGCTGAATATGAAGATATTAATGTAAGATTGACTGATAGCAAAAGTGATTCTGCTCCAACAGTATTTAGTTGTCTTTAAGCTTAAATTGAATGGATGCATGTTTTTATGTTTGTGATACAACTTATTCTTGTGAGGAATAAAAACCTCCAATGATAAAGATGAGATCTTTTTCAAGCTGTAATTCATTGCGGTTAAGTAAGCTGTGATTGAGGGCGGTTGTAAGAATTATTCATTTACAATGTCTTGGCAGGACTTGTGATTATTTATGAGCTGATAAAGAAACGGAAGAATATTTTTTTCATTACATCATACAAGTTAGTCAGAGTAATTCCAGTTGTAAAATAGGGACAGAGTTTGTATTTGCTGTATAGCCTGACATTCAATAATCTTTATGCTCATAAACCTTTGCACTTTTTGTCACATAGCAGCCAGAACTTCAAATTTCAAATAATTTTGAAAGATGGACCTGAATGTGATCTGTTTTTACAAATTGGGAGTATTTGTTTTCTCGACTTGCAGCTCCAGTTCTTTTTTGGATATATGTTATCTCTGCAGATGTCTGCGAGCTAAAATTTATGCCCAGGCTTATTTGCAAAATTGCTCAAAATAAGTTGTTCAACCTTTTGCTTTTCCACAGATTTTCTTTTGGATTTTGCTTGATTGGGTCATTTTAACAGAGCAGTCAGTCTTGATCTAAACCATTCTATTATTGCTCAGGTTGTATTTTTAGGCTTTTCCTACATTTTTTTTTGCAGCCCCTGAGCTTCCTTAGCTTGCTGAAGAAACCATCCCCATAGCATGATTCTGGCACCAAGATATGTCATAATGAAGATGTGTTGTGCTTAATTCTCCAGGCAAAAAGCATTTTTGCTTGTAGCACAAAATCTTTTTTTTTTTCATCTGACCACAGCTCCTCCGTCCTGCATGTTTTCTATGTGCTGTATGAGGTTTGTTTTTATTTTTTATTTTTTCCTCAGTATGTACATAAAAGCGGTTGGCAGTTAAAGTTGCTTGTTTTTTTTATAGCTAGCTTATATTGTAAGCTAGCTATAAAAAAATCTGGAAAATAATATTTTTTCTTTTCATGGACTCGTATTGCTGACCGTACCTGTGGCCAGTTGGTAAACAAATCACCTCCTCCTCCTGTTGTCAAGCCGGTATTAAGAAACCCAATGCAGACGCTCACAAATCAGGCTGAGTGGCGTGAAGCTGGCCGAAGTAGAGACCATGGAAAAAGGCCCATAATAGATCTTTAGGAGCTTCTCTGATTTATGTTTTTCTTCTTACCTTCTTAGTTAATGTAGGCAGTCATACATTTGGTGCTTTAAAGAGGAATCATATTCTTACAGTTTTTTTCCCATGATGCATTGACCATTGCACTGGTAACCAGTGCACGGAGATGAACACCTTTCTCCATGGTTTTTAGATTTATCTGTGACCTGTCGAACGTGTCGTTTCTCTTCATGAAGCTTTTTGTTGTGTGATGTCTTTTTGTCCTTTTAAGAAAAATGTAACGCACTCACAGAAGAGTTGACATATTGGGGTTAAATCACATAAAAATGATCTCTATTTACAGACTTCTGAGGCAGGTTGTTTGCACTGAATTTAAACTAAACTTTTCAGATTTTCTAAAAAAGTAAAGTACAATTTTTCCTCTCCTTTGTTTTGGTTTGACAAAAAAAAAGAAATAGATTCAAGTTTTCTGGGTTTTTTTTGCAGCAAAATCTGAAAAGGCTTTTAGAGGTACACATGTTTTAGAAAGCATTGTACATGCGAAAGAGGTACTTGTAATCATCTTGACATATCTCTGCAGACATTGTTCCAAGGTCAGAAGAAAATATTCATTTTAGTCTTACGTTTTTGAAAAGAATATCTGGTTTTGATTGTCACCATTAATGAAATATATCTAAACAATAATGTAACTAAAGCATTTTGTTACACCATTTTCCAATCAGAATATCTTGTCATATTACTTTTAACATTACCCTTAACCCCACTAGTGGACATTTGCTTGGGTCTTAACTTCACCATGACTAATAAACATTTAGCATCAGGTTTTTCTTCTTTTGCTGTTGCAGGTTAAACTACCTCATAGCAGGAGGTCTGCACCCTGTTGGCTTCCATGTACTAAACATCATCCTCCATGCTGTCATATCTGTCCTTATGATTGACGTGTTTGCTATACTGATCGGTGGACTGGACTATGATGAGAACGGTTGGATATTGAACCATGCTCCACAGACCTCTCTACTTGCTGCCATCTTGTTTGCTGCTCACCCAGTTCACACAGAAAGTGTAAGTAGAATACAGCTACTTTAGGTTTTATGTATTTAGCATTGAAAAATCTGTGAAATTGAATTTTTGAACCACCCCGAATTTTCTTTTATAAAGAAATCTGATTCTCTGAAAACAGAACATTGAATGTTTATTGAAAAAGGTCTTGAATTACCTATATTTTTTAAAGTATGGTTTAGAGGACCGTATTTAATTAGAAACGCTGGTGGTCTCACATATTACTCTGAATCATAGGTGTCAAATTTGGCCTGCCCTGAGTCTGCCACAGACGTGTATTTTGATATTTGATTTCACATGAGCTTATATTGCATTTTACTTTTCCCAGGTTTAGGCAAAGCCCACATTTGTTTCTGATTAAAAATGTTTATGGTAATATCTAAAGAGAAGAAAAAACTCCGGTTGTTGATATTCTTAGAGAAAGGTTTTGATTTTGGCCAACTATGTGTTTCACTCTGACTCCACCATACCCTCACATACATTTTCTAACTTGTGTAAAAAGATTTGATTGAAATGTCTGATTTAAAAAGGTTCCTGCAACCGGCTGCGCTTCTGTTCATTGAGCCTAAAGAGATAAATGTTAGAGAGAAATCTTTATTCCTTTGTTTTTCTTTTGAAAGTAGCCTGTCTTTAGTAAGACTCCTCTGACTGATGGGTCCATTTGGTAAAATCTCAGTTCTTTTGGTTTTAAAATGGTCTTGATTTAGTAATAATCAGAATTTTCTTTTAACTTTTTTCAAAGTATTCATCTTGTCTTTAACTGCTGGAGAAACCTGGAATCATGGTAGTTTTCTTTGGCAATTCCAATTCTACTGCACCTAGTGGGATTAAAAAACAGACTGTCAGAATAGAAACTGACACCAGAGCAGGTTTATTGTAGGAAGACGGTACTTAAGGTATTATCTACTTTCTCAGGGATGGAATTTTAGGGATGAAGGATGTTGGATGTTTTCATTTGTTGAATATTTTCTATCTTCAAGTCAACAGTATAACCTTTGGGAACTTAAGTCGGTTTTAGAGAGGCCTTAAAAACCTCAGCTGCCACAAAATGCTGTAGTACATACCAAGGAGAGTTTAAAATGTATACAAACAATGTAAAAGTGTAAAGAAAAAAAAAATATATATATATAAACAAATTAAATAACTTAGATTAATTAAAATAAATAATGATGCCATGTGTTCTCAGGATGAACCCCACGGGCAGCAAGTACAATGAAAAGAGAAGGGGTCCTAACACTGAACCCTGTGGAACCCCACAAAAAAGAGGATCAGAGCTAGATTTGTTATCTCCAAAGCTCACACTCACACTTTTATTGGAAAGATAAGACCTAAACCAGCACAGTGCAGCTATGAATGCCAACCTGGAGGTTTAATTGAGACACTAGAGTGTTATGGTCCACAGTGTCAAAGGCCAAGAGGATGTCGTTAAAAACTCTTAACAAAGCTGACTCAGTGCTGTGCAGAGATTAAAAAAGCAAACTGAAAGACCTGCAGGACACCATGTTCATTTAAACATGACTTGAGATGAGTGTAAGCAACATTTTCTAAGATTTTACAAATAAAATGTATAACAGATGGGTCCTGAAAAGAAACAAAAATTTGCTGTAGAGCAAACAAAACTCCTGTTTGTTGCCCTAAACTTTGAGTTAATGTAAAAAGTCTTCATTGTGGATTTATTTTTAGAACCTGTTACAGTTACAACTTTTTACAGAATAGGGGAGAGAGAACAACCCTCTAGGTGTCAGTGAGTGACATGCATGGCACAGAAATGTACTCTTCCATGGAAAGTAAATGACATCTTGCCGAGGGAAGATGGAAGGTTTAGAATAATTAAATTCAGGTGTAGAAAGTTTTTTTTGTACTGTGTTCAAAACACTGCTTTGTTGTTTGCACTTTCACGTCTGCGAGATAAAACGTGTCTAAAAATCCAGTTCAACGACAGTTAGTTGTCTGTCATGTGCAAACACTTATCTCTTTGATCTTTGGATATTTTAATGGATTTATAGGCCAGTTGAGCAGCTTAAAACAAATGGAGAAATAATCCTCCAAAATGGCCAGCTATTGCAATAAGAAAAGATTTAAAAAAGGAAATTTAATATGAAAAAAATCTCTAAAAGCTTTTTAGAAAGAAAAACAATATGCACCCCTCCATTTAACCCTTTAAAGTCCGAACCATGAAATAATTGACAAAGAATTCAGATTTTTTTTTTAATAGAAGAGTTGTCATTGAATTCTATGAAAAATTATGAAACAAAACATAAATTTTGTATAAGTTAAATTGGTCATTATTTGCATCAATTTTGATACATTAGGCATTTCCGTATAATCTTTTATACATTTTCTGTTCCCTACATATTTCTGATTTATTAAGTCGGGTTCTCAAGAGGAAAAATATCCCACTGATGATGCAAAGTTCTGTGATACATTTATCACATCATACATTTATGTGATACATGATACATTTGGATTTTTATAGGGTGAATATGGGATGAAGCAGGAGATGAATAGGCATAACTGTAGACTAAGTAACTAGAGTTCTGCATGATAAAGTTTATTTCTAAGTATTTTATCCAGCTTTTGCAGATGAGGTTGGGGCACAACTTGATTGTAAGTCAAGCAGGCAGTTGTGCGGTCTTGTTGTAATAAGTTATCATGTATAAATATGGCACAAACATGAGAGGAGGAGGAGGAGGAGTGAAACACTCCAGTGGCTGTTAGGAATTGGCACGTCTTTGGTATGAAACATCCTGTTATAGATTGCATTTCATACCTGGGAAAATGTGGTTATGATGCAATGAAATAGAGATTGGGCTAAATGATCCTGGCAAGAGCAGCAATATGGGAAGCCAAAAATATAAAATGCAGAGTTAAAAACACAGTCTGTGTGTGATTCACTGACCTGAGGTGTCTGCACTTCTTAGCAACATAAAATAAACCTGAGCAATCACCTGAAGAGATCTTAAGCTGATAGATTTAACCAAAGACTTGTTACACATCTTTACTAGGGGTCCAATTAATCTCTCTGTAATTAAACCCGCATGATTTTATACCGTTGATTTTCTTCTTGTTTTTCTAGCCTGTTGTTTTCCTTTTAATGGCTTTAGCTTCACCAGCTTTCATTATAAAGCTGTACAGCCTTCATGGTTTAGGGCTACAAATAAACTTCTAATAATATTTCTTCTCTACGGACACATGACATCTTGAAAAAGAAGTCCAGAGGTTTCAGCTCTAAACATCTATTGTCTCTTTGCCTAGAACAAAAGCCCTGTCTCAGCTGGGTAAAACAGGACCAAGGTGTGTGCAGTAGTATGATCTATGTTGGGGTCCTCATTGACCTGCCAGCATCTGTGGTTTTTGCAGTAAAACTTGCCTGGAAGGCAGCAGCCTTCCCCTTAACGTTCTCTTTAATCATGCAGAGCAAGGACTGGGTAAGACCTAGGGGGGGTTAGGTGGGAGGAAGGCGTGCTGCGGGCTTGTGCTTTCTGTATGAATCAAAGTAGGCAACCCCAGGATGCCAGCCATACTGTACCCACACACTGTACACAATACACACACTGACAGCGAGCATGCTGATAATGAGTTTCCTCATATTTTGGTTAAAAAAGACAAGCTAACTTCATTGAGAATTAGGTATTGTTAAGCATTTTGCTATAATTTTGTTGCCATAAATGAAACTTTTTTAGTTTTAGTCAAATTTAACACCCCTCTGTTTGTTTTTGTGTTTTGTCTCTTTTCCTGTGCATCTCAATAAGGTGGCAGGCGTCGTGGGTCGAGCGGACCTTTTATGTGCTCTGTTCTTTCAGCTCTCTTTCCTCACATACTGCAAAGCTTTTAACAAAGGTAAGATGTGACTACAAGTGTTTTTCCAGTAAAACTGGGCATTGGTCTTTCAGATAGCTCAATAGGGAACATGAATAATTCAGCTGTAAACTTTTAAATACTTCTCATGCCATTCCTAATATCAATTAATGATTCTTATACAGCCTAGAAATGTATAATACTTGCTTTTATTATGTTTGGCCAATTATAAAAAAAAACCTTAATATGTAATTTCTTTACTTTTTTTCAATTAAACATCTTTTAATATTTTTTCTATTTATTTTTTTTCTCCTAATTTGAGCTCATATTATAGTAAAAAAAAAATGTTTTCAACTTACTTGCTGATGACCTACAAATACACTGGATATAATATTTCTTAATCTTTTTTTTTAAAACTAAAACTTCACCTAGCATATCTGAACAGTAGGATTAGACGGTACAATATTAGAAGCACATCTTCTGGCCTAAAGATAGTAAGTTAAACTCTTTTGATGTCAATTCTCACTGTTTGCTGTTTGAGTGTTGCTGAACATCACCACAAAACACCGTCTTTCTTATGATCTCTGGGAACATCATGGTGTAATGCTGTTGATCAGAATGCAGTTCATACGGGAGGAATAAATGGAGAAGTCTACTACGAGGTTTCAGATATGGATTTGAAAATGAAACAACACAGTGACTTTTCAGTGTAACAACGATCCTAAACTTACAGGCAAAGAAACGCGCAAGTGGGTCATATAAGGACAATAAACCTGCTTGAATAGTCCTGTCATTCACTCGATTTAAGTTCAGTTGGAAAGAGACCAGAGAGCATAGAACAAGATTTGCAGAGATGTGTTCAATTCTCACCAGATCAATGCCTGTAACTCATTTCTCCTTACAGATGATAATACTTTAGGTGTTATAGCCATACAAAAAAAGCTTTACTCTAGTGTATTTCTGTGAGGCTGCAGTGCTATTGAACATCTCAGTGCCCTTTAATGATCCTTTGGAACTCAGGAATACAAAATAAAAGCTGTGTCAATTCTCAACACAAGATTTTATATAGATATATTTTATATAGATATTATTTTTTTTTTTACAAATAATGTGGTTTAGTTGGGCTCCTTCCACCCATGATGTCCATTGTACTCTGAAGCTGTTCACAGCTGAGCGTGAAGTGACTCAAGAGTCAACCTGATCTAAGTTTGATATGATCTGTTCCCTCAGGGTTGTGACTCAGTCTGTGTCTTAAGTGGAGGACTTCAAGTATCTTAATGTCCCATTTAAACGTGAATATGGGATGAAGCAGGAGATGAATAGGCAGATTAAGGTTGCATCAGCGGTAATGAGAGCCCTGCAGCAGTATGCTGTGGTGAGGAAAGAGCTAAGCCAAATAAGATTTTCATTTAGCCATCTATCTATTGTTCAGATCCTTCCGTTTGGCTAAGAGAAATAAATCATAACCCAAACAAAGATATCCTGAACACAAACAGCCAGGGGGAGCTTTGTCCTTTGGGTGGCTGGAAATCACCATAGAACAGAAAATCAGTTCAGGTGTTTTGAGCATCAGGTCAGGGTGCTTCCTTTGAAGATTTGCCCGCATGTTCTTCCTTGGGGAGGCCCAGGGGAGGTCTCGGAACCCTCTAAAGGAATTACATGTTGCTCTGGTCTTGGAAAACTGCAGAACCCCCAGAATTAGTTTTTTTGAACAGAGGTGAAGTCAAGGTTCCCAGTGGATCCATTATCCCATGTCAGCTCTCCTATGGTTCAGATGCCAAACAAAGCACTGAAACAGAGATTGTTTTACATTTTCTCAAACTGTAGAAAGGTATTGAAGTTTAAATATGATTTTTTTTTAAGATTCTGTCATGATTTAGATGGTTTAAGAAGTTTGGGCTTTACGAGTCAGTGATCCTTTTGTCCAGATGGCAGGAAAGCTGTTTATAAACGGCAGAACGAGGCAATATTCAATGCATTTGAAATCTGAATACCGGGTTAAAGCATTTTACAAGTTGAATGCTTTCTATTAAAATGTCCAAAAATGTGTAAAAAGAATCTACAAATATGGGTATAGATGCGTTCAGAGCTTCTAAATTGGGTAGGAACCCTGCAATCATCTGTGTGTTTTTTATATATTCTCAGGTTGTGACAGAGATGAGCAATTTTCTTTCCGTTGGGTTGTGGTCAGCCTGGTGCTGTGTGCTGCAGCAATGCTTTGTAAAGAACAAGGCATCACTGTCCTGGTATGGAGTCTTTTATTATTGTTCATTTACAGTTTGTTCAATTTCTGCTTATTGCTAATGTGGGGAAGACGCCGTTGTGATGGTGTCACACGTTTGGTTGCTCTTCCGGCATGGACCCTCTTAATTAATGTATGTAATGAGTAAAAAGGTTGTAGATAATCTATATGGATGGATCTTCCCTCAGGGTGTGAACGCAGCCTTTGATGTTCTCCTGATCTGTAACGTTAACGTGTATGAACTTGGCCACAGGCTGCTCTTCAGGAAAAACCCTCCTGATGTGAGTTAAAAATTTATTCTTTACATCTTCCATCATGAATTATGTCTTTCCTATATAATTAATGTCACATCTTATATAATGCACTCTGTAAAGCTGAAAGAATCTGATTTAATCACTGATGAATTATTACTTGTGGAAGGATGATTTTTTGTGACAATTAGTAATGTTCTCACAGCTAAGGCAGATTCTTCGGATGGGTTTGCTGAAACGATTGGGCCTAATGAGTCTTGGAGGACTCTCTATGCTTTATGCCCGCTGGAGGATCATGGGCACTGGACCGCCGGCGTTCACAGAAGTAGACAACCCTGCCTCTTTTGAAGAAAATATATTTATTAGAGTAAGTTTGGTTTTTTAAAGGGTGCAATTTATCTTTAACTGTAATCAGATCTAAATGCATTATGGAAATACTTGGCAGGCAGTTAGATAATACATTTTCCCTTTCTTTGTAATGAGCTGATTTTAAATTATTTAATCAGTTTATGGCATTTTTTTGTGTTATGCTAATTATTTTATTTATCATCTTTTGCTTTGATTTGATGATGTTCCAGTAAATGTACTTTTATAATAAATAAATATTCAACAACAGAAGGGATTCCGGTATTTAATTTAAGTCTTGTATTGGATTGCGTTATGAGAATCATGTGATTGTGAATTTCCAAATGGCTTCTTTACCCTAATAACATCTAGTGTTGCAGGCATTTTACCAATGCAGATCATCAGTATTGGTATAATACATCTAAATTTAAGGTTAGATTAAGGATTTAAAAGGAGTCTGGATGCAGTGTTTAGCCAGAAACTGTCTTTTTTTTATCATTTGCATTCTACATATGTATGATATTTTGGTCCATTAAATGGACTCCAATGTTAAATCCCACATCAGGAATATTTATTTAGTGCCTTAGGGTGGTGAGGATGTTTGGGTTATTTGTATGATCACAATAAAGGTTTAGTTAAAACTATTCATTAAAAGAAATCTTATTTGTCCATGTTTTTAGGTATTTTTATTTCTATAGGAAGATTTTAGAAATTTTGGAGGCCTTTTGTTTTATTTTGAGTCTATAAAAATGGTAAAAACTTTTGAAGACGTTTGTATTATTCATGTTTAGACCAGAAGAGTTATTTTATGCTTGATTAAAAGAGGCAAGTTGATATCAAGCTTCACAGTTTACCTCATGTGGATTTCATAAAATAACAAGGCAGCATAGAGACTTAAAAACTTTTATACTCTTTTATTTGATCGGTCTAAGCTGCTATAGTCTTCATGAAAACATTGGACAAACAGAGTTGCACTTTTAACATGAATAGAAACCATAATAATCTGAAAAGAGACAAAAAAATATGAACTATTGACAGCTTAGCCTGTTTATCACCTCTGTTTGTGTTTTAAATATCCCTTAAAAAGTCTCTGAATGTTCAGTTAAATCTAAATGATGCATCTGTAGATGTTATCTTATAAAGTTTCCATCCAGGCCCAAAGTTGACTCCACATTCAGTTTAACATTTGAGCTGATTGAAGTAAAATAAATCTTCTACAGGTCGGTTTTCCTTCCAGTTATAGAGTGAATTTATAGAAATTGTTAAAGAGGATGTTTCATACATTGTTATTTCAACATTGACTTCAATACCCCTTAATAAACAACATGCTCTCATTGTTCCCTCATCCTTTTTTTCTTTTGATTGGCAGATAGTGAACTACAATTACTACTACTCTCTTAATGCCTGGCTGCTGCTGTGTCCCTGGTGGCTGTGTTTTGATTGGTCTATGGGCTGCGTGCCTCTCATTAAGTCAGCCACTGATTGGAGGGTGGTGTGGCTGCTGCTGCTCTGGTCTATCCTGATAGGCTTGATAAACCAAGCCTTATGCTCGCCAGACAGTCAGAGGAGGAGGTAAGCTGGCAGAGCCCACTTATGTTTTCTGTCGATAAAGTAAACAATGTGTTGACTTTTATTTGCCTTGAACTTCATTATAAGTTCAAGTTTCACAGCTACTGCAAAAAAAAAAAATACAAAAAAAAACATTAGGTAGTAATTTAGAAGTTTCCATTTTCATAAAGTGTCTTTTCTTCTCTTAAAGGACGCTGACCTTGGGCCTGGTGCTGTTAGTCGTCCCTTTTCTGCCTGCATGTAATGTTTTCTTCAGAGTTGGCTTTGTCATTGCTGAGAGGGTGCTCTACCTGTCTTCAGCTGGATACTGCTTACTGCTGGCCTACTCGCTCGGACACTGCAGCTACCGATGGATCAAATACAAGGTGTTTGGTTAATCCATACCTCATTAAATAAGTCAACAGTGAGATGGTAGCACATTTGAAGTTGCCTTTTCCATATAGATTAAAATCGTAGAGTTTTGCTGCTTTGATCAGGTCACAATGTTCTGGATTTGTTGTTTGTTTTTTTTATTTCTGGGTTTATTCCTTTATGTTTGGGTTTAGTAACTTATTGGTGTGAAACATCATCTTGGAGATTAGAAAAGTATCACCTGCAAACGTTGCATACACAGTATACCCGCTAAAGATGTGGTAAAGATTTCCGTTTGGTTTGTCTGTTTTGCAGCACTTATCATTTGACTTTCATTAAAACAGACATTTATGTAAGATAATTTGTTTTTTGGAGAAAAAGATGAAATGTGAAAAATGATTGCTTTTAACAAAAAGTCTTAGGTTGAATATTTCCGCATTCTTCATTGCAGGATTATGCTGCTGGCTTTATACAGACTTTTACTAGAGCAGCAATAAATGCTGCAACACTATATTTTACAGATGTCACTGCTGAATATTTTATTTGTTTGCACATATTTGTTGAATATCTTTGTTGTTTTCTTGTACTAGAAATTGACATGTGTCATACTGCTTGCACTGTTAAGCATGTATGTAATCCGCTGCGCCCTCCGCAGCCACCAGTGGCGGTCAGAACAAAGTCTCTTCTCCAGTGCTCTCTCTGTCTGTCCACTCAACGCCAAGGTAAGAAAAGAAGGAAGTCTCTTCCTCAGCTATTTCTGATTTCTGTTAAGTGCTTAATTAAGTCCTTATGACCAGTCTGAAAGAGCAAACCTCATCTGTTTGCTGATATTTTCCCAGGTGCATTACAATGTTGGTAAAAACCTGGCTGATGGAGGAAACACTACTGCAGCTGTTAAGTATTACAGAGAGGCTGTTAGGTACGGTTCTTCACAAATAACTAATAACATAATTTATAGAGCTATAATGAACCAGAAACTAAGCCAAGCTGCATTTTAATGTTCTTCAGACTACATCCCAACTACGTCCATGCAATGAACAACCTCGGAAACATCCTGAAGGAAAAGAACGAGCTTACTGAGGCAGAGGAGCTCTTGTCTAAAGCTGTTTCCGTTCAGTATGTTGGAATAAAAATATCAAATCACCTCAACTGTTGGACGTTTTACAAACTCAGCACTGATTTTTTTTTTTCTGCTCTTTTAATTTGTCCAGACCTGACTTTGCTGCTGCGTGGATGAACCTGGGTATAGTTCAGAACAGCCTGAGGAAGTTTGAGGCGGCAGAGCAGAGTTACTGGAACGCCATTCGCTACCGGAGAAAATATCCAGACTGCTACTATAACCTGGGCCGCCTGGTGAGCTCTGCTCAGTCAGCTGCTCCGTTTACAAACAACTTAAATCAAGATACAGTGCCTCGTAAAACTATTCAGACGCCACAAACGTATCTAATGTTGCTGAAGCTCAAGCAAATTTCAGGGGATTTTATTAGGATTTCAGGAGATTGACCGACATAAAACCATCAGCAGGAGTTTTTTTGCAACTTAAAAAAAATGTCAGTATTTCACAACTTCAAATCTAAAGCAGATTATGTCTGTTTCTATTCAGTCCTTTTTACTTTTGATTCCCCTAAATAACATCCGTCTGAAGCAGCTGCCATCAGCAGTCATCTTATTAGTGAAAAAAGCCTAATTTTATCGCCGTATGAACACAGCTTCTTTGGTAAAAGGGTTAGAGGTCTGTTGAAGCACCATAGCAAACAAGCAGCATCATTAAGACCTTAAAACACATCAAACAGGTGACTGTATCATGCTGCGGGAAATTCTTTTCCAAAGCAGGAGCTTGGAATCCTGTCAGAGGTAATTTGGCCATGAATGAGCTAAATAGCGTCAATCTTGGAAGAAAATCTGTTACAGGTTGTTAAGTATTTGAAATTATGGTTTGGGACAAAAAAATTAACACTTGGTTACAGCTACACAGTCATGGTTTAGGTTATAGCAGATTTTTATGTAAGTATAGAGCCTATTCCATAGGAAAACAAGACCTCGGTCTCAATGGGTTGTGTTTACCTTGTTAAATAAAGACAAATACGATAGATTTGAATAAAAAAACTGTTGCATGACTTTAAAAATGCTGTTAAAGACTTTTCTTCACCAGTATGACTCATTTGAAGCCAGTTTGAAATAAAGAAACAGCAAAAATGTCAGACGTTGGATGTGCAAAGCTGGATACTTTAAAAAACGTTCAGCTGTGGCTCCAGTAAGAGATGGGTTTATAGCTCCTTAATTCATTGGAAGTTGAATTATTGTGGTATTTGTGCGTTTTAACAAACATACGAGAATCCATCTTTTCCTGCTCCCGGCTTCTTCCGTTCCAGAAGCGACTCAGCAGGAGTCATTTAATCACATAAAACCATAGTTTAAGGCAGAACATGCAGCTGTGATAAAAGTAAGAGCTTAATGAACTGAGCAAAATTAACAGAGCGGGAAGCACAAGTACGCTGCTGCTGTTGTATTTGTTTTGTTAAAATCTACAATTTCATCAAAAGAGTTTCAATTTTAACATGTGGCTTCTCATGGCTTCTACTGCTTATGGCATTTTCATTTGTTGCAGTGATTGGCTAAAACCAAACGTTGGTAGCAGGTGTTCCTTTTAGCCCAATTAGCTCCTAAAGTTCTGCTGACTTTCCCTCCTTTCCTCCAACGGATTTGATTGGAGCAGATTGATCATGTGTAGAACTAAACCCAGACTACTAAATATTATCAATATAATTAATATAAAGGTGTAGTGTTAATATTTTGTTGGTTTTTTTTTGCACTCGTAAAAACAAAAACAAAAAACAGGTATTTCCTTTCACTTCAAAAGTATGTGATAGATCAACGTTAGACAAAAGCCCAATAAAATCCACTGAAGTGTTGGTAGTATTACAAAAAAAACATTACTTTTTCAAGGCACGGTATCATATAGATATATATAAATCAAACATGTCCACTTTCTCTTTTTAATTTTTTTCGTTATATTAAATTCTTTTGTAACTGTGAATCTCTTCCTTTGTGATAGTATGCTGACCTGAACAGACATGTGGATGCCCTAAATGCATGGAGGAATGCGACTATGCTTAAACCTGATCACAGTCTGGCTTGGAACAATATGGTCATTCTGCTGGACAATACTGGTAAAGATTAAAAGCACACACACACACACATACAAATACATCTTATATTTTATCCTTTTAAAGTCTAAAAATATGTCCACCTTCCCTTGTTTTTGATGCTGCTTCTAAAAAAAGAAATGTATGCCAGATGGCTGTATAAAAGCAATGTCTTGGATGCAGTTTTGCTACAGCATTTAAAAGCACACACACACACACCCTTGTTGTTTTCAGAAATGCAGGAAATCTAAATGGCCAACAAGATTAGACCGGAAGAGCAGGAACCACCAATGCTTGAAATTTATGTATTAAAGCTTTTGTGTTGTGAGTTTTGGAAGCACTCTTCCCTGCCGTGTGGAGAATGCTCTGATTTCCAAACGCTCGAGCCGTTTTGTCAGAAGCTTCTCCCACGAGGGCGGAGTCTCCCAGGAGGGCACTGGAACCGTCCAATCAGGGTCCGATGTGTTTCCTGATCAAAAGGCGGCAAGCACAGCTAAAACAGCGCCCCCCTCAGAGTTTCCCCTGCTGCACTTTACTTCCCCAAAATCTCACACAAAAAAACTCTGCCCGTTTCCCCAAATCCTACAGTAAACCATGAAACCAAAACGCAAACCATTAGGGGTCATTTTGAAATGGTGGAAACATTGTTTGTTCTTCACTCTTTTTTCTTTTCATTCCTGTGACACCAACCAGAGATAAACATGATGAAATGTTGGCAGGCTGTGTGTGAAGGGCACAGGCCGAGAGTCAGGAGACGACTACCATTGTTTTGCCCTCCTTTTTTTTTTGTCTGCTTCTTCTTTCTCCATTTCTGGCCAGACATCAGACAGATCTGTGACACAGATCAATAACTCAGTGGGCCTTGTGTTCAGCTGTAATTAGGAGACTAAACCACTCCTCCATGTGTGACGGGGGGAGCTTTAGATACTGTTTACCAATAAATCAGAGGCTCTCTTTGTGCTGCTTTGTGTTTGCTTTGCATTTTGTCATGTCACAACAAATTGCAATAAATTGTGTTTTACACCAATACAAGGTAGTTTATGATTCAGAAGTGGAAAAAAAATGATAGATGACAGCAAATAAAAATCTAAAGAGAAGATGAACCTTTGGTTCGATCCCTCCTGTCTGTATAATTTGTAGAAATGCCCTTTTTTGATTAGAGCTTCAAGTGAAATGGAAATTATAATGTAACCATGCATATAAGGTCATCGCAGTATCAACATGTGCAGTATTTACCTGACAAAGGGCTGCTTATTGTGTAATAATTGTTTATACATATAATCCATGTAGAACTTGACTATCTTGGAAACTGAACCTTTTTGCTCATCGCCATGTTTTGTTAAAAGCTCAGTCAGAGTGGATTAAGAGGATCTTTGAAAATTAGTCTGAACCCAAATCCTGAATTAAACACAGTTTTGGACTTTGTCTGGACTTTTCAAACACAATGATGTTCTTTCATCTAAACCATTTTTCTTTCTAACTATAGCTGCAGGTTTAGGGTTGTTTTCCTGTAGGGACTGAACCTCCACCACAGCCTTAACTGTTTTGAGAGCTCTTGTAGATTTACTTCTATGTTTTCCCTTTATTCATCTCTATCCCGTCCTGTTGCTGAAGAAAAGTAGCCCCACAGCATGAGGCTGTCATCACCCTGTTTTATGGTGGGGAAGGTATTCCTGGTTCATGGTGTTAGTTTTCTTTCACTCAGCCTTTTTGCATCTAAGCATCTATGCAGATTTCTCAGATTTTTTTCATTGCCCTTTTTATTTTATTTTTTCTCACTTTGCTCATGAAAAATTGGAAACGCTAATCTTCCATTAGGGACAGAACAGATTTGTAAATATAGCTAATAGTTACTCCATTCACTCCTCACCCTGCAGAGTGAGGTGGATGTCCATAGTAATTCAGTGACCCTTTTACGTCCATTGTTGTAGTGAATTGTACTCCACAAGGTGTTCAAAACTAAAGATGTTCTTTTTAAAAACCTAATCAAGCTACATTGTCCTTGTAATTTCTTACTTTGATCTTCATGATGGTGTTTGTTCAATAATGTTTCTTCAACTAACTGCTAAAAACTATATGGGATGTATAATGACATTGAATTGTGTAGTCCACGAGGAACACACCCTGTTAGATGATCTCAATTAGTTGATTTCTTAAGGCAGTTTACAGCAATGGGCTTCATTTATACTATCAGGATAAAGGAAGCTGTATACGTTTGCAGTTTTCAGATTATTGTAAAGAACAAAGTAGAAAACCTTGTGTCCTTTATATTCTACACTGTTTGTTAGCCCATCACATACAATTCTAGGAAAACACAAAATAAAATGTAATAAAGGTTCAAGGGGTGTAATCACGTCTGCAAGATTTTGTATCTAAAATATTTTTACATGATATTTTGTAATTGTAAGACAATCTTTATGTTTGTTTTAAGACAATCTTTGGGTCCCGTGATGTTTTCATTTCTAAAATTGTTCTGAACATGTTTCTGTTTGTCTCAAAGGTAACCTGGGCCAAGCAGAGCTCATTGGTCGAGAGGCTCTGAAGCTCCTTCCCAATGACCACACCATCATGTTTTCACTGGCCAACGTTCTCGGGAAATTGCAAAAATACAAGGTGACTACAGATTGGTGGAAGAAAATTTTGAATACTAACTGTTTTTTATTTGTAAAAACATGTAAATCCATTTTTGTTATTTACTTACCTTTTTCTTGTCATTTAATTTCTTAGGAGTCTGAGAGCTTTTTTCTTCACGCCCTTCGGATCAACCCTAGGGCTGCTAGTTGCCATGGCAATTTAGGTAAAGCCACAGCAGTTTTGATATTATGTGAAAACAAGAATCTGGCAAATCAATAAAAATAAAAAGTTTTAGCAGCAGCTTTGATGAGACTACTTGTTTTGAAGGCATTTGGTTAATTGAATTTCAGCTACTGCATCCTTGTCAACTTACAGACATCTATTGTTTGTCCTCAGCTGTGCTGTATCATCGCTGGGGGAAGCTGGAGCTGGCAAAGAAACACTATGAGCTGTCTCTAAAGTTGGACCCTGAGGCTCCTGGGACCAGAGACAACTATAACATGCTGAGACGCAAACTGGACCAGCTTAAACACAGCGCGCCCTGAGGGAACCCAACAAGGACCCCTGCCTGCTATAAAATCATCTTTTCCACTGTTCCATTTTGCATCATTTCATCTCACTTGATCTTCCTTTTAATATTTTACAATAAAGACCAAGATCTGTGTGTCAGGTTCTGGTTTTACTTCTTAACAAATTGCACATTTGCAAAGCTTTTGTTGTTTAACTATTATTAGAGACTCTTTCATGTATGGGACACAAGTGTCAGATACCTAATTGGATTTCATGGGGGTGTACCGGGCAGGGGTGTTGGATACTTCTGCTGTTTCGAAGCCCTGTTTGAAGGCCATGTGGACCTGATCCACGGTGAACCCCATCCCCTTTTCATCTCTGACCCTTTGTTGTGTCAGCTGGACAGAGCACCACACATGTAGGTCTAGGCAATCTGGTGTAGATTTATTTAAGTTGGGCCCTTTTCAGAACTTTGAAATGTTTTTTAACCCAAAGTTGCTACAGTTTGGACTGAGACAACTCTCATGCACCTGCAGAAAACTGACTGTGACAGCTGGTAGTCCTTAACTGTTTGTCAATACAAAGTGCCTTGTAAAGCTTTTCTTATACCACCCTGAATTTGAGATTTTATTCCATATAATGATGCATAGCTGTAAAGCAGAAGTATAGAGCTGGTTTATAACACTTGATATCAAGAAAAATCTTATCAAATGCAGATGTGTTAAAGTTTTTCATCTAATAAAACCCAACAGATTTCCCTTATTACATCTGAATGAGAATGTGGCAGCAGTCATGTAATGTCTTTGACCTAGCAGCAATACTTCATACTGAGCGTGCATGAAGGAAAGCTCCTCTTTAACTTGTAGAAACCTTGAGCAGAAACGTTGCTCAGTGTGAACAACTTTCTGCCTACACTATTGGGAGTGAGCAGATACACAAAACACTGAAGCTTTGATACAGGAGTATTTTCTATGGAAGTAAAACGTTGATGACGATAGTAGGTCCTTAGGTGGCTTCATCCAGAGGGGAATAAAATAGAGCAAAGACCTGTATTTCTTCTCTAGATGAAGCAATAGATCTGAGTCATTTTGCCCATCAGCAGCCTAAAGCCTATGGCAGCAGAACTGCAGCGATAGCTCAAGATAACGTAAGCCACTCTGAGCTTTATAAAAGAAAAAGAAAGTTTTAAGCCTGGTCTTGGAATTCGACAGGGTGTGTTCCTCGTGGACTAAAACTGGAAGTTAGTTCCACCTGCATTCTGGAAAGAAATTGTGAAAAATGAAATGAAAATGATTGAAAATTTCAAAAAAAGATTTCTCAATAAAAGTTCATTTGGATCGTAATCATCTTTAATTGTCTAAACTTCTAAAGATTCAGAGCAAGTAATTTCATTCAAACGTTACCAAATTTGTAAACAGTTTTCCACTGTGTACGAAGACCCCAACAGGCCTATAACTAATACTAACATTACTATGATCCACAGCTCAGTTGGAAAAGCCTTTTGTTGCAAAAACTGTATTCCGCAAATTGCAAAGATAGCATAAAGGTTATCCCTGAGCGTTAGAAGAGCTATTACAAATTAGCAACTTTCCCTCATTTTTAAATAGTCTCCATTTGGCAACTACTTAAAAGCAAACACACAAAACAATAAATTCAGGCATCATGAACCATAAGAAGTCATGTTTTTAATTTTCTCCAAGGAGTGAGGAAGAGACCTCAAAAACAAGGACAACTCATCAGATGAGACCTACATTAAGCTGTGTAGCTGAAGAGCAAAATATCCCCTGTTGCAGTAATGTACACTGAATGCTTTATTGTCATGGGGAAGCATGGTTGCAGCAGTATCATGCTGTGAGGATACTTTTTGACAGAAAAGGAGAACTGGTCAGAGCTGGTGGAAAGATGTGATGTAGAGTTCTAGAAAACAAGCCAAAAAATACTGTCAAAGCTGCTAGATGATGTGATATTCATATATTAGAAACAGAGTCCAGACAAAATTGAGACCCATGAGAAGACTTGAAACTGGATGTTTCTGAAAGAAATATACCTGCAACTATTCAGCATCTCCCGTTAACCTGCTCAATAATTCCACTTGATGAACTTTCTTGTTAAATGTTTGGGGAATAAAATTGAAGCGTTTTTTTTCATGTCATTTATTGCCTACTCTATCATGTGAGAGTTTGTGTTTGGCTTAAAGGACATAAAGTAAAAGTCGAAGTAACCGTAGATCTGAGTCTGAGGTATGGTGAGTACAAAGTTTCCATACCCCATGCATGCCTTAATTTTAACTTACAGCAATGTTGTGTGTGGAAGCTGGGTATTCTCCAAAAGACCTACAGGTATTATCACAGCAAAAGCTACTAACTCATGATTTTTTTAAAACAAATGTATGCTACATTTTTCTGAATTTTATTAGCAGAATATTAAAAAAAAACCTCTGTTCTTTTCCCTTTACTATACGATTATGCACTACTTTGTGCCTGACTTTCATGTAAAATCCAAATAAAATACACTAAAGTTTGAAGAAGTAAATCATGGGAAAGTTCAGTTCACATGAACACTTCTAGAAGGTGCTGTATTGATTAGATTCTTTTATGCTTTTTTGTTCCTGGGTAGGATGGCACTCCAAGGTTCAAAGCAGCCTCACCACCCTACTCCTCCTATTGCCTCTGTAGTTAATAGGAGAAAGGTGTCTCTGCTGGGAGGTTTTTCTCAAGTGTCCAGAAGAAAACGAGGGGTCGCCTGAGACAGGAAACCCATGGCTGGTCCTCTATGAAGACGTCTCTATAGGGCAGAGCCTTCAAAGGGAGACGGGGATGATCTCCCCAGGGACTCCGAGTGCATGATCACACACACACCAATACTTGTGCACGCGGCCGGCTCCTCTTGAAGATGTCTACGGAGGGGAAAAAAGGCAACCCCAGTGTGAAACATCAGTCAACAAGAGTGCACCCAAGGTCAAAGTTCAACACACTTCTATTTTTTCACCTGCTTCCTACAGCTTGCAGGAAACTTTTGAAGCCTTGGCGGACTGGTATGGCTTTGCTTTAGGGGCGTCTAAGTTTGTTTACACATACAGTACAATACACCAGTTGACGCTTTGATGCTTGGAAGATGTTAGTGATAGGCTCATCGGGGGGTGCCACGGCACACACGACCATCAGTGTCCTCTGTCTGTGACCTCCTCAAAATGCAACTAATGTCACATGATGAAATATCCTCCTCTGCTCGGCGCTGTTTTTTATTTGTGCTGCTTTGATGGCGAGATTCGGAGGTAGATAAATATGAAATGGCAACAAATATGTACTGCGTCCCTGACTCGTTGTTTGATTCAGGATGAAACCTGTTTCAACAAGACTCATGTAGGGGTCGATGTGGTGAAAAGACTTCACACTAAGGAGGGAATGCGGACAAAAGGAAGATCAAAAATGATAGGCTGGTGACATTCAACACTGAAGGCCTTTTTTGTTCACATAATTTTTTTTTGTCGTGCAGAGAAACACGGTGCCGCCAGTGTTCGATTGGATTCAAAAATCATCATTCTATTTATGTACTTATGGATCCTTCCTTTACTTTTCGTGTGATCCTTTCATTTGCCGCCTGTAGCTGACTGTCTGCCTGCACAGGCTGTGCTGGAACACCGGTAGGGGAGCCCACTTTTATCATAATCATTCTTTGAATACCTTTCATTATCATAAAATATGTGAGTATTAAAGGGATGGGGTTCATCGACACCAGCAACATCTTCATTATCCATTCTGACTGACAAAAACCTGCTGTTTTAGGGGGATGACATTAATAAAAGATGGGATCCTACAGCTTTAGGAAGTCCTCTTCTTCTTTCTCAGAGTTTTCTCCTTGCACCTTTCACCTGCTTGGATCCAACACCATGATAGGAAAAGAAATTAGCGCTTAGATAGAGTTCTTTATCGGTCTGGAAGTAATCACACTTATAGGTTTTGCTCATTACCATCAGTACATCTAGGCTGGAAATAAGGTCTGACTGTTCTTATAAAAAAAAAACAACAGAAAAACATTACATTGTATAACATATCCCCTGGCTTGGAGCAAAAATGTTTAAATAAAAAAGTATTTTCCTCCCTTTTGTTGCAGCAGTCTCTTCAATAGAAAAACAAGAAGCGGGGGAGCACTAATTTGAACCAACAGAACATGTTTTGAAACAGCAGGTGAGACATTTTTGCGACTGATAAACACCAAAAGCAGAAGCTACATAAAATAACGATAAAGGAGTTTCTCAAAACTGCCACACAAAGAGAGTCTAAAATCATCTGAAGTTGTGGCTGTCACTGTGAATTGAGTGTCATTTGGAACAAGGGGCTTTTCTTGTCCTATCCTAAACATTTATCAACATCTACAAACTAAAGGCTTTTTCATCATTCCAATTGGAAAACATTTTACATCTAGACTTTTGGGGCATTTTATGTCGTTATTGAAAATTAGAGGTCCTGTAATATCCAAAGTCTTTGTGGTATAGTGATCCTTACCCCTAAATCCAAAATGGCTGCCTTGCAAATAAAACATAAATAGTAGAAGTAGAAAAATATATATATTCCTTGCACTTCTGATGTGGTTCACACTCTTTGCATAGAACCTCTTAATGAAGAGCCGATATATTGTTACCATGTTTGGAAATACGATTCACAGAAATAGATCATTTGTTAGTATGGCTAATAATAGTTGGGCTGATCATAAAAATGTTGAGCATTAAATGATTTTCTTTACCCCTTTTAACCTCCAGCATCTAATCCTGTATAGTATAACCCAGACAGGTCAGTAAGCTGTCACCTGAAAGGTGTTAAGATGCGGGCAAAGACTGAGGAAAAACAGATGCGCTGGAAGAAGATGCAAACTCCATGTAGAAAGGGCAGCATAAGAACGCAGAAAGAGATCACACTGTTTTTTAAATTCTGAAACTAAAATACAATTAAATGGCTTCAATATTCCAGTTCAGTCCAGTTTAGGACTTTAAAGCTAGATAAAACACAAAGCAATAACCATCAGAAATATGCTATTGCTTCATTATCAGTTACAATTCCTGCTGATCACACCTGAAATTTTCTGATGATACTTTTCCTCTTTTAAGAATTCAAAATACTTTTAATAAATGAAGTTGATATGTTAAACCAAGGTTCGGCAGCAGGGCCACGCCTCAAATGCCTCTAATTACCGAGCAATCCTCTGACACTCATTTCACTCAGCCTTCACTGTCTTTTAATTCATCCATATTCCATTTGAATGTAATTGGTCTGATAAACAGCTAAATTTATCAGTATCACTAAAAGCAATCCTTTTTACATTTACATCTTTTTATAACCACTTGAGAACCCTGGATAGTGGCAGTAAAAGTTGGTGTGGAGGTTCTGTAGTTTTAACTAAACACTGGCCCCAAGTTCTGTCTCCAATGCACTCTGTCACATTATGGGGGTGGTACTGTTCTCCTTAATAAAACAAAAAGTAAACAAAACAGCTTTGCATCCAGTCTGTCTGTATGATTCGACTAATTTGACTTTGTAAAGTCAAATCCTGCTCCAATGGTAGGATTGTATCCTTATGCTAGTAATATTAATTTCAATCTATGTTTTGTTTTTGTCCCGTTTGTTCTCTTTTATTGCATTTCAGTTAGAAACGTTTCACTTTATAATGTTAGACTTTTGGAACCTTACTAAGTATAATGGGTCTAATCCACCATCCAACTCTGTTACAGACTAACCACAGCTTGGATCGATTGATATTTATCCCCATACTTCCTTTGTAAAATAACCCGAAATACTTATTTTTCACCATTCAGTTTTTATTGTACAGTGTGACTTGTTTAAATGCATTTTGTTCTGTGTTCTGAAAGATTGCAAGCCGCTATGGCAGCTTGAAGTGCACAGTGTAACTAACAAATTGTACATCTGTACCAGTGGCTCATCAATGTGACAGGATGTGATCATTGCGGCTCTATGATGTGTCCGCTGGGCCTCTGTAGGGCCCTCTCTGTCCCTCCCTCCTGCTCCCCCTAACCACAACAATCCTAATGGGCTCTGATGGGCAACTCCATCTTGCCTGTCTAATTGATGTAAATAGTGCACATTTGAACCCACAATCCTTCCCACCATCCCAGTCGGACCCACCCTGTGTTTCTTCCAACAGTAGGGGTCAGAGGTTAGACTGACTGAATGGGCATTAGAATGGCAGTCCTTATTAGAGAAGCAGCTTGTCTGACACCCAAACCACATCTTAGAGAGGGACCCACCCCATTCACCTCATCTAGATCATATTACATGACACTACATCCAAGCGGATACTACCAGTGCGCTACAACACTGTAGGCCACTGGGGCACGGTGGCATTTTCAGAGGGGTCCCCCTCGCCTGTCACAGCGCCTTCCCGACGCCGCTCTGTCCGTCTGGCTCCGATGCACTCTGTCATTTTAAGGAGGGCTACTGTCAGCGGGCATTGGGACTGCGTGTCTACATGCCCTGGCATTTTCACCAGCTTTCTCTGCAGCAGAGCGTCCAGCCACCCTCTCGAGAGCCTGTGATGTCGCGGTCAATGATTAATAGTTAGAGATGCGCTGTAAAATGCCCAGTGCGGCCAGATGCTAGTCAGGGCTTTGTTTGAACTGATATAATGGACATCGGCTGCCAATTTGGCTCCCTTACAAAGCCTGGAAGTTCCCCAAGATTGATTCTGTTTCTCTGAAGCAGTACCCCGGGGGCTGAATTTTTGAGGATGCACTCTTGTGAAAAATGTTGTGGGGTATTATCTTCAGCTGAGAGAAACAGTACGAATGACAATAAACGGTCATGGATACAGACTAACAAAATGGTTAATATAATCCTTGACATTTGCATGCAATAGTGAAAATGTAAGCCAGTTTAGGATAATTTTATGATATCTGACAGCAAGGAAAGTCTCTCTGGCTAAGGATGAATCGAGATGGTGGGGGGGGTAGGCTGGGATAATTTGCAGCAGGAGCCCTGCGAGACTGTTTTGCAAAACAAAACGAAAGCAGCTAGACCCTTATTGAAAAATATAGTGCAGTGAGACGGAAATTTATTAACTGGCACCAGTTAATGTGTGCATTATTCATTTCTGGTGAGCATGAAAAATGATCTAAAGAGGTTTGAAATTGCAGACGCGCAGGCTGACTGCACAGTGGCTGGGCTCGTTGGTTCGTTTCATCCTTTTGCAGGGCTGTTTGGGCAGAGAAAGGTGGAGGGCCAAAGGGGCAGAGAGATGGAGGATGAAGAGGAGGAGGAGTGCAGGCCCCTATTCTGGACAGTAGGTCTTTTTTTTTTTTTCACTCCCAGTAACAGCTGTGCTTCTCTCACGAGGGGGCGGCAGCAGCACCGGGAGAGAGGCTGCTTGGGACAGATGGACCAGCACCACCTCCCTAACCTCCCACCACCAACACCTCTTCTATTAAAATCTTTTGCTCTATTAATGCATTCATCCAGGCATTCATGCTCTTACTTTATATGGAACCAAACAAGTACATGTTGTTACATAGTTAACTTCGGTAGCTGACTGAAAATTTAGATATAAACTATATGACAACAAAAAATCTTAGATGAAATTGAACATTCAGTAAGTATTTTGAATTCATTTTTTGTTCATCAGAAACATACAGCTTGTTTTCTTTAGTTCTTAGGAGAACATTTTAATTCTAAACTTAAAAGTCATTCTTTCCAGCCCCCTCTTTGGTAGCTTTGATTTTAAATCCAACCTCAGCTTTTTATCAACACTTTAAATCTCCTCCATAAAGACTCTAAATCGGTCACACATAAGTGACTGCACATGACTCCAAAAAATGCTGTTTTTATTGAATAAAGAGAAAACATTTGTTTCCCTTAAGATAAAATCTTTAATTTTATATCTAGGATTCTATGGAATAGGAATCCTCCTACAGTAAAGCAGTGCACCACTGTGAGCAGACATTACACCAACAAAAAAAGAGAAATTCAAGTTTCAATGAGAAATTTTAGTTTGTGCAAAATGAATAACTGAGAGAAGGTAGTTATTGGATCTAACTAATTATTTACTGAAGGTGAAGCTAAAGCAGTGTGTTCAGTATGTGGGAAAAGACCCAGAGCCATTAAAAAAACTCAGAATTTAACTTTTTTACATTATAGTGAAAATTCCTCTAGTTTCCAACAGTTATTTCTGTATAATAAAATTCTGTTTATTGAAAAACATTTATGTATTGGTCATTACCAAAGTCTACTGTTCCTAGTAGGGTATAAAGATTATCGTTGCAGTTTTATTTAGTAATATTATTGAAATAATATTGAAAATCTTTCTTTGTATTCGAAACCTAACGCTGGTTGCATTTAAAGAGCTTCCTCTTGGTTTGACTCATAACTAAATGGGTTATTAAAATAACCTTAATTGTGTTGTTTTTTTAGAGAGTATGCTCTGTCTGAATTTCTTCTTCTACTCTTCTGCTGCAGGAGGTTGTGGACAGGAGTTGGTGCCAGTGGCATATGGCTTTCCACTGAACTAAACATTCGTACAAAAGACAAGCCAATCAGTCATGGCTGTGACCATATGAAGGGAGAGAACAGGCCTCTGATGAATGGTGTTTAGGACTTACCTGCTGTTAAAACATGCCCTCCAAAAAAACCTGCCTCCCTAAAGTACATGTAGCATTTAGAACTGTATCGTGTGTGATGGACATCACTTCTGCCAGGTAATACAAAATAAAAAATTTGCCTTCTAAAGCCTTTTTCCAGAACCCTGGGTCAGGCCTTCCTAGACCAATTAATGCAGAGCATCTGTTGTACAGCAGCAGCACAATAAAGAAAAACTTTTAATTATTTTATTTAATAGGAACCAGAGCCGCTTCCTGCTTGCTCCAATACTTCTCACTGCTAGAGTGAGCGTGGAAAGTGTCTCCTAGATTAGACCGAATTAATCCATTCTTCAGGGATCCTTTTTTTTTTTCTGATTCTGTTGTGAAAAACCCGGCACGCCTTTGTTCTTCCTTGAGCGCCGTCGTTTTTTCTGCCAAATTTAACAGAAGGCTCTGAGGGTAACAGGGGTCCAGCCCAGTATCACCTTCTGGAGCAGAGCAACTAGCGGAGAAAGACAATCAGCCCTGAACCCTGCTGTCTGCAGCACAAAGTGAAAAGACTCTAATTGGGCTTTTTTTTCTCCCCTCTTCTTTTACGCTGCATTTTCCTGCAGGATTGCTGGATCATGAAAAAGCAATTAAACCTCAGAGTCGCGTTTCATTCATTTTAATGTTTTATCCTTTTATCGGTGAAAAGAGGGAAATTTGAAATCACTTATGTGAGTCGAAACGTATGCTGTTGTTGATGTTTTCTGTTTTCATGTTAATGCATGGTTTGGGGCTTAAAGAACCTGATGGGACATTTAGAGTAACGGAACGAATTACAGCATAAAGTTAAGTATGGGCATGGTATTGAATTCAAACTGTTAAACTAGGATGAGTGTAATTTACAAAATATGTCTTTAAATCTTAAATACTGCAGTAAAAAATGAATGTGGCTGTAGTTCTCTTTGTTACACCTAGAGGCAGTGGTGTCCACAAAACCTAGACCTCAACACTGCAGTAATTGGAAGTCAAAAAACATGGGATGACAATATAAAATCCTCATTTCTGGGGGAAAAAAAAGCCTTTACATAGAAAAATCAGCTGACATAAAAAGCTGAAGTTATTACCAACAGTCTTATTGTATAAATCCTAATATCAGTGAGGATTCAGAGCACCAAAAAGTTTGCAACCAGAGTGATTTTGTCAAATATTTCTCATGTTTGAATTAATAATTGAATTCCATTCAATACTGTACAATAATTAAAGTAACAATATGAACCATAAGAAATCAATCATCCATCTTCCTTTTTTTTATACTGAGATGATTATCTGGTTTGTAGTCTCTCATTAAACAGCTGACACACTAATTAAAGTTACGCTTTAAGGTGTTGTCATTTGCTCAAACAACTCATTATGATAATCTAATTGTCCTCAGAGTTTGGAGGGACAGTGAAGGTTTTCCCCAAGGAATCTGTTGAGAAATAAATTGATTTCATTTCACCACAGGCAGGTTACCGACAACAGAGTATACACAAGTTATAAAAAAAACTACAAATTTCAAAAATGTAAAATGTGTGTATTACACGTTTCCTACGGCTTAAATTTTGTTTAACGAAACGCCACAAAGCTAATGCTTTCTTCACCTGCTTAAAGCATAAAAAACATACTGTTACTTTCCCCCACAGTTTGTTGCAAACTGCCAGTCAGCTGCCTTAATAAAAATAAGGTCATATAATACTTTTCCTAGCATGAAAGAAAGAAACAGATTTGGCTGTTTTGAAATATTTCTATTAATCTGTTAATTAAACTTCTACAGATTAAACCTGAGTTATTTAACCCACTAATATAACTTTGAAATATTATCATTTAGATTAAACCTTTGTGTTACATTTAGTCACTTTGCTTTCTTCTAAGAATTTAATCACCTTTCAAATCTTATTTTGTAATTTCATTGTTAAATATAAACAAAAAATATTTCAAAAAGAAGAGACTTTAGGGGAAAAGTGAATTTACACTAAAACCAAGATACTTTATTTATTTATTGTTATTTAAAAAAAATATAGAGTTGAAAATACAAGATTTCTGTCAGATAGCATTTTTATTACAGTTTAAAAAGAACAAAAAGAAAAACGTAATGAAATATGTATTTACCCTAATTCTATATTTATAGGTTTTTCCATTTTTTAAAAACTTTTCACCGTGTATCAAACTCAAGATAAAATAAGGTTATTATAGAAATACAAATAATAATAATAATTTTTTTTTTGCAGTTAGAATAGTTGTTGCCTTTATGCTTTAATAATAAGCCTTTATGTTATGTTAATCCTCTTGAAATATTTAAATTAATGCCATAAAACCTTGAAGCAGGGTACTGAATGTGAGAAAATCAATTAAATAAAATAAAATAAAATGTAAATAAGTGGTAAATTATTTCTCTATTAAAATAGATTTTTAATTGTACTAATTTATGTTATTTCAAAGGGAATGCATCTCTGAGTTTAATCAACCTATTTAGGGCTCATAATGAGACTATCAGAGGATCCTCCTCCTGTTCTCTCATGTTCAATCCAAACGTTATTAACAAAGCGCTTAACTCTCACATAACTCTAACTGTTCCAGTCTGCAGAGTCCATACATTGTAAATTAGGTCTGTTAATGTACTCTACTCTCTTCATAGACACAAAGAGGGACAGGGGTGGGTGTAACTGCACACGCGCACACACCCACACCCACACCCACATTCATTCAGACTATGCTGTAGTGTTTGGCCTTGCAATGCACTTCTGTTTTCCCACCATGCACAAAGTGATCAACTATCACACCCCAGACAGCTAGATGTCAACATGAAATACCTTCATTTGCATTGGCTTTAAAAAAAACAGCCGACTTCTCTTTACACCAGCGACCCACCAGTGCCCCCATAAAATTCACTTTAGCCACAGGGGTCCTGAGACCTTGCTAAATACTGGCCCAATACTGCTGTCAACAGTCCGTCAATCACAGGGCAAATCCTTGTGATTAAACAGAGCTTCTCTGGCCGCTTCACAATGGACTTGACTCGGTTGAATTAAGCCTGGACGTGTGTGTGCTGCAGAATTATGTCATAATATTGTTTTCTAAAGATATCTTTACAATTTGTTTTGTTTCCTGTTTTTGCTCTAAGTTTAAGTTCAGAAAAAAATAAAAAATATATATAATTTTTCGAGTCCATATATATGCAAGATTAGTTGAGAGCATGTATGTATGTATGTATGTATGACCATAATTTACTGTTAATATCAAGATACTAAAAGATTTTTAATAATCACTAAAAGATGCTTGCAATTTTCTTTCAATCTGCACCTTCTTCTCTGACTTAATTAGTGGAAATAGAACAAGAAACGTTGATCTGAATAAAGCAGTTAGTCATGTCATCATGTAAATCAGACTGCCATGCTAAGAGCATCTAAGCAGGCAGCAAAAGCCTCAGACAGACAGCTGAATAAAAGACAGCTGAAAAGATCATCTGTAGTAAGATAAGAGACAACATCTAATCTGAGTCAGATAGCTGATACAGCCCTACCACATATAAGTCCTGAAGTTTAGTCTGAAGAGGAAGGATTTAACTTAAACCCCTTTCAACATGCTAAATGTGTTTTTGTAATTAAACCCATACAATTAACACTGACAAGCATGGGTCAAAAAGAGCACGGGCTCCACAGCTCAGATGAGCCTCTGAGAGTGAAAAGAAACACAAGAAGAAGGACCAGGGAGAGAAAAAATGAAGACAGAGCCAGAGCTGTAGAAAAAAAGTTTAAAAAGAGAGACAAAAGGAAAGAAAACAAGAATGAAAGCAGTGAATGAATGAATGAAGAGAGAGGAGGGGAAAGGAGGCAAACTCACTGAAGCGGTATGGATTTCAAGCATTCAGGCTATAGAGCGCTCTGCGAGTTAACCTCCAGACCACAGTGTTTATTCTGGAACTGTGTTCCAGATCTGGGGGAATATCCATTTCCCGGACATCAAAGCCTTGAAGCTGTTGGAACAAAGCTTTTAGCTGCTCCTTAAAACCCCACATTAAGTGAACTGAAGCAGCTGTGGCAATGTGCGGCAATATTTTCACTGTAAATACAACCCCACATGGCAGAGGGTGATGGATTACCAACAGCTAGATCAACTGAGTTTTGGTAGCAAAAAACAATTAGTAACAGGATGACTAAAAGTCAATCTTAAGCACATTAGAAGAAAAAAAAATTAACAAAATGTAAGAATATAATATGTAAAAAAACTTGTGATATTATTACACATGATTAAAAGCAGCACACACACACACACACACACACCGACACACACACATATATATATATATTGCTTATGAACTCATTTGTCTTTGCTCCATTTAAATGCAAATTTACACTGCTACAGCTTTCTGAATATGTAACCTAAATCTTACTTTACTTTTTTTCAATAAATGAAAACACAAATAATTAAATTGTTTTACATACATAGAAAAAAGAGAATTGAATTCTAAGTTTAAAATCTGATATATCACAGGATACAGTGTGAAAGTTTAGTCATAATATATTTTGGATTACTGTTTGGAATTAAATAAACAATATTTTAAAATCACTTTTAATTTGATCATTATTCTATTTAGTATTTGGGGTATTTTTTATATCTTTAGTGAATGGATCAAAATGGAATTAAAAGTTTCAGTTAAGAAATTTTTATATTATTTTTGAATTTTAACTGCCAAAGTTTTTAGATAAGTCATATACTCACTGTTGTTTGCTAATTGTTGTTTAAGGAAGTGGGACAATCCTTCTAAACCTTTTATAAGAAATGTACAACAATTAATCTGTTATTTAAAAAAAAATAACACAAGAAATTGTAACAATAAATCTGCAGGTTTGTAAGACAAATAATGATATTGTTGGAGAAGAAGAGTTATTTTAAAATATCTAAAGGCCTAACTTGATTTTTTTTATCAACTGTTACTTTTACACATTAATATTTTACAGATAGTCAAAAAACTGAGACAAAATGAATTATATAATTTTAAAATTTCTGTTTTTTCTGTAAATTTAACTCCTATTTTTATATAATCATACTCTCTCTCTTACACACACACACATACATATACAGTACAGACACTCATACAGACATAAACAATTACATAAAAGATATAATTCTATCCTCCCAGCGCAAATAAGCAGAAGAGCTGCTTGGCGGCCATGATCCTCGAGCGATCTTAGCATGTGACCCATGTCGCAGGCACCATGGCCTGATGGACACAGCTGTCTTGCTGCAGGCGAGAAGGGGCAAAGAGGGATGGGAAGAAAACACCAGAAACAAGAGAGAGATCAAGAGAGAAAGACAGAGAGAGGGCAATAGTTTCACCGTGTGTGTCAGTGTGTGTTTAGCGGATGTATTGATCATCCAGTGGCAATTTCTGAGACATGTGTCCACTCTTTGTGGCACCCCAATGATAAGGCTAGAAAAAAAGACCCAACTAACTATCAAGAGAGAAGTCACACTTTAGCTGGTTGGGCACAAAAACACCCCAGGAAAAGTAAACTAATGACACATGGTTGGTGAAATCTGTCGATGTGATAAAAGAAACCACATACTCAGTCACAATCTTCTAGCTGAAAAAAAAAAAATAATCAAAGAACCTGGGAGAAAATGTCCTGCTAACAACATAAAAAGGTAACTAGGTAGAACTTATGTAAAGACTCCTTCAGGTACTTTTCTCCATTCCCACTTAAACTGGACAAACTTTTACCTAAAAGTTGGCATGAGACGATTACCGCTGTCAGTAAGTAGAAACCACTACAATTTTCCGTCATCATAGTATTTCTGGTTTAAAGCAATTTTAATGAGTTCTCAGAGAAAGAAAACGACTCCATGAAGCACAATTCTACTCCTCTTGCACATTTTTCTGAGGACTCTCAGTCAGCAGACTGTAGCAAGGCATATTCGCTTTTTTCTTTTTTTACCTCTAATCTTCCTTAGAAATAGGATGATTTGAGAAAATATGTCACAAAAAACACAGACTTAAAAAGCGCTACTGAAGGCTCCTATAATATCCTGTTTTAAAAAACTACAGTTGAAATGCTGTCAGAGCAGATAGCCTGATTAATTTTCAAGCTAATGAGCTCTATTTCCACATGATACACACTTGAAAATATTCTCTTTCTTCTTTAATTCCAATTCTGTATATGAAAAAAGAGAAATTCTTTATCTGTGCTAACCAATAATTTTTATTTGTCACTGTAATACTAGTGGCTTTTAACATGAATTCATTAAGACATTTCTTTAAAATTTTTGTGTAAAAAAAAAAAAAAAAATCATGGTAATTTAAGTCTATCTCACTTGAAAAAAATTTCAAACA
>JAUZNJ010032812.1:0-66622 GCA_034780135.1 Jordanella pulchra | reverse complement strand
CCCCACATACAAAGCACTTTTAGGAACCTTACCCAAAAGATTCACCTCACACCTACCTCCACTTGACTCAACAGAGCCATGTGACCGAAACCACTCTGAGGACCTACTTAACGACCCATCAGAGCCACCTTTTGTTTCTTCTCTCCCCCTTTACATACCTTTTGGACACACCTACAGTATATTTATCTCTGTTTTCTCCTGCATCAGTCAGAACTGATCAAGTCTCTTGGATGAGAGGCGAAACGTCTTCTAGAAAACTACACGTCCAGTTGCCTAAACTGAACTTTCCTAGCTAGAAAAAGTGCTAATTTTACTTGAGTACAACTTTTGGGTACTCTTTACTACTCTGGTTATATGCAGGGTTAACAATGCATGACACCATTTTGACTAAAAAGACTAAAAGGTCCTTTCTGACTCTAAAGTCAGGAACCATACATCATTTCCTGTCACTTATTTAAAAGAAGCTGTGCATCGGTTTGACCCATCAAAGCACAAACAAATACGATGACTGCAGAAAAACTCATTGGTTATGAGATGTTCTTTCAATCCAACATTCATTCGCGTTAAGGTTACAAGACCATATCAAAAGTCATCAGCCCAGCACAATAAAAAAAATGCCCTGGGCAACAAAATCAGCTGGAAAAAGCCACAGCTTCTCCCAACATGACAGCCGCTGCATACTAACGAGTTTGCCAGGAGTACCAGTAGGAGGGACCATGAAACTGACAGCACAGCAAGGACAACAGAGGACACCAAACCATGCACAGAATATGCAATCAGAACTAAAGACATGATAAATGGAGGCTGAAGATATTTGTTTTATCAAATAATGTAAACAAAAGCAGAGCAATATAGTCGCATAGTGGGTCCAGTTGGAAAAGCGTAAGATGAACTCAGTTTAATCTGGTTTACAGATCGTCTTGCCGTGCTTCTTTTTCCCTATCATTAAACTGAATGCACACAAAAAGCAAAAACCAGCCAATACTGTACAGTCAAACAGTGCTGTAAATTTTGTTTCTCTTACTCAATCACTAGCATGGATGCTTTTCCTTTTGCATCATGCTTTATGAGCTGATGAGTCATACCTCTGGGTCCTGTAAACTGGGACACGCTCAACACACATGCATGGCTTTTTACAGAGGTGCACCAGATATGCAGCTTCTTAGAAACACACAAGCACACACAGGAGGACATGCAAACACAGGGGTAACTTGGCATCACCCACACTGACAGCCTGCGGGGCTTAGAAGCTCTGTAGTGCTGATAGGTTAGAGCTGCTTTTCCTTCACACTTCTAAGGAAGCGTGTTGTTTGCACAACAAAAGGTTGAAGCTTTCTTTTCTCTTTTTAAGTTAATTACTCCAAGTTATTTTTTTTTCTGGAAAAGCCTTGGTTTTCTTCCTCTAGGAAAACACCAACAAAAATAAGATTTGGGATAATGTAGACTGGCTTAGTTTGAAAACTCCGTACTTCTGCGCTATTTCTATCTATGATTTGATTTGCTTCAGGGAATTTTGACTGCCCACTTGAGTTGAGACACTATCTGGTGCTACTAGTTGAATGTTTGCACTAAACAGGCTTTATTTGTAAAACTACATTTGCACGTTAACGCAGTCAACTTCTAACACTGAAAAAACTTAAAAACTAAATAACCAAAGAGAAAAACATTATGCAAACAATGTCTGAATGTTGCAGAGTCCAGTAGACTTGGGACACAGGAGTATAGTGTGATTTTAAACTTTAATGTTAATGTTAATCTGTAACATTGGTAGAATGTGCATTAGGGCCAACACTTCACTAAATCTCGACACAGACACGCACTTAAAATAAACTTTATTCAAAGGCTGAAAATGCCTCAGCTTCAATATTATCCACATTTTCAGAGTAAGACTCGGGGACTGGACCAACCAGTATACTGGATCACTGAAAATTCAAGTTATACTGACAATAATACTAGAGACACCTGTTTAATTGACCGTTTAAAAAGCAGTACATCAGGTTTAAATGTCTGCTCATCAACATTTAAGCAAGTGGACTTAAAGCATTAAAATGTAGCATATTTCTAGATAGCAGAGGGCCATCCATGTCACAATTTTATAAGGAATGGTGCAAAAAGGAGAAAATATTGAGCAAGCATCAGTTGTCTGATTGGTGTCAGAAAGTGGTCTGACTGGTTTGGGGTGATAAAAAAGGCAACATCAGTAGATGGGCTACTTCTGATCCAACATGTCTCAAAGCTCAAGTCATTTTAGGTTGTTTTCTTGATCATGTGCTATCCATTGCAATCCAGTCTTTTCCCCGGTGACCAGATCTAAATCCCACGGAGCACCATTAGGATACAGTAGAATGATCTAGAATGCAGCAGAATGGCTTAGAAAGATCTGAAGCTACCATGTGGTACAACCGGGTTATAATGGACTAACACCTTTGAGAAATATTTGTCATCTTTTTCGGCTATGCCACAAAGAATCAAAGGAGTTCTGAAGCAAACCGTTTTGTCCAACACAGTAATACCAGGTTTAGCTACTAAATGGCAGATAGGCTTACAAACCATACAGTTTTAGCAGAAATTTTGATTGGAGACATTTAAAAGCACCAAGTCAGAGAGTGAGGATAAATCAAAAGCATCGTTAGGGATAATTAAACCAAAAAAAAAAGGATCAAGAGAAAGAAAATGACAGAAAATGGATTATTTAAGCCTTTGCTACCCATTAGTAGCTGGAACAACTAATGGGCCGGAGAGTCGGTAATGCTTGTGTTATAAATAAAAAAATAAATCCCAGTATCAATATCAAGACTGAGGCATTGTACAGAAAAGCATCCAGCATGTTTTTTTTTTTTGTTTTTAATTGGCAGATAAAGAAAATATTCTATTCTTGCTTGCATTTGCTACAGGAAGAAGAAGTTAGATTGTTAGCCTGAGTCTCCCAGATTAAACCTAAGGACTGCCAACATAGTTGGCAAAGCAGGCCGTGGTTTCCTTACACCAGGAACAGAAATTAAATCTCGTGAGAACAAAACACTGCCTGTGCATTTTTCTTTTTTTGTTGAAAACATGTTGGTACCTTCCAAAGAGAATGTGTCAAACAGAAAAAAACGATTTTCTTACTGGCAAAGAAGTCTAAGGACTGATCTAGGATGCTCAGGGAGAAGCTGTACGCTCATCATCTTTGTCCAAACTGCACAGTAATTTAGGTTTGTATTCAATTGATTTTTTTCAAACGGCAACAATAATGGTAGAGACTAAAGGGGTTACATTACTGGATGGTTTAGAGACTTTTTATGGATAATGATAATGTGGTAATTATAAAGACTGTAAGCCTGAAATTTGATGTTTGCTTAATAGGGAAATTGGCTTGTAGTGTCCACAATCCTACTGAAAGGAATAAACAGAAATGAATATAATCAGATGATGCCATTACTTTAAACACATATAATAAAAAAATTACAATACAAATAATCCTGCTGAATATTTGGTGAGAACATTTGCTAATTGGATTACCAGTGACCCTTCTTGAACACATAAAAACCTAGGGGCTTAGACAAGACGCTTAGATGATTAAGAAAAATACAGACTTTCACAAATATTTCTTCATTTATACCTAAAAAAAAAACAACTAAACGAAAACAGATTTACTGCTTACTGAGCTAAAAAGCCATAATCACATCAGAGGACAATATAACATTTTTGGGAAGTGATGATACAGACAATTAAAATCCTAAACACAGAAGATATTAAATCTTAACTGACTGCATAATCTTATCCAGTCAATAAGGGCCAGAAACTTTGAGGAACATTTTAAACACCTTCTTTAATCAATGCAATTACTGATTCTGATGATTCTAAAGGCAAAAGAGATGCACTATTGGTGCTGCTAAAAGTAGCTAATAATCAAGATGCATGTGGACAGATAAAATTACATATATGGCAAAAAAATCATCGGTTAAAGTGCAAAAGTATACATTTTTAGGCAAAAGGTTTCTCATGGTACTCCAGCTTTTTCCTATGGTCCAAAACCATGTATGTTAACTTAATTAGCTTCTCCCTTGTGTCTCTTAACTCTGCAATTGACTTGCAATCTTGGCAGGGTTCATCCTGACTCTTAACCATTTGCTGCCAGAGACCATACCTCCATATATGCACTGTACTGTGACCCTGCAAAGGGTAAACTTTATGTAAACATTTTGATATAATCAAATAATGAAAAGCTTATATTTATCGGATTTCTTCGGATACAGATAAAACAACTGGGGAATAAAAATGACTCCTATAGCCTCCCAGTAGAAAAAAATGTTGCCATGTTTCTTATCGGGTTTTTTTTTTTTGAGATAACAAGATAAGAACATAACGGGTCTGTTGTATAAATTTCAGTTCTATTTTATTCTCCTGTATTTTGGTCTGTTGAGAGGTCAGCATGCCATAATCCCTCCTACAACTGAAGAAGAAAATACAGCTTCTTTAACCAGGCTTGAAAAACAAGGTGTTGCTTGACTCATCATAGTTATGAGACAAATATCCATAACACTTCATTTGACACATTCGTATTCCCAGAAGTTGCCCGCCCACAGACAAAACAGAGGACCGCAGCTGTAGATACAAAAGCCCGACATGCAGCAGATGAATGCGGTGTTTATCTGTAGGGCGGGTAAATCTGACCACATCATCTTGTTTTAGCACATTTAAATCCCCGGAGGTGATGCTGTGAGCTGGTGAAAGCTGTGTAAGACCTTGTGTGCAGCAGTGTGAAAGTGGGGAAACATTAGCTTGTGCTTCAGCTTGTTTTTTTTTATGCAAGATTTTTGCCTGTATGTGCAAGACTGCACAAGCAGCGGCTGTATCACGCCATCATTTGGCGGACCTGTGCTCTCCTGTGTGTAATGCAACACTTGCCAAAGTTTGCAGCCACTGTCCCTCACATCCTGACTGTATTCCTGGCCCTCTAGCTCCCTGGCTAGACTTCAGTGGATACGCTTTCTTTCTCTGTGCTCGCCTTTCTCACAAAGAAGAACACAAAAAAATAACAATCAAAGTTGGCCCAAAAGGCCAATGTGACACCAACAACAGTAAACGCACCGCGTCCAATCAAGGTCGCGCTCTGGGTGGGAAGGAGACACTATCATCTCTGTCCAACCTGGATGGACACCCACATGATTACAGCCAGAAGGATAGTTATAGGGCCACCTGTTTGGCTGCAAGCACAGTGAGGGCAATTAGTTCAACCTGGCAACCACACATGCATTGCTAAAGGGGGTAATAAGGGAAAAGTTTGCATTTGGGAAGTTAGAGAGACTCCTTCGAAAAATAAAACTTAGTAGCATTAGAAAACTAATAATCTAAGACATTAAAATAGAGAGATTCCCAAGAAGAGAAAAGGTAAATGTTTTTCAAGCTCTGTAAATAGCTGAAAAATAAAATGCTGTGATGTTAAGGTTTAACTGTGGGCTAATCTAACAGCTTTAAAAATCACTGCCACACTAAAAGGTGTGTTTAAATCTCAAGCAGAGGGCTCCTGGGTATCAAGCTGTCACCCGGTGCAGCTGAATGAGATGCTAAGCCCATCTCAAAGCTGATGGTAATCTGCATGACGCTCTGCTGAGACCAGCTCTTAGAACAGGTCGAACACTGAATCATGGCAGGAAACTAAGTTTGTGTGTGCGTTTGGGGGGGGGGGGGGGTTGGTTGGTTAACAATGAAATGCAGAAAATACTGGCTCAGATATGAGGAAGAAAACCGTCGACAGACCACCACCTGGATGGAAACTGCACTGTCTGCAATGTGTTAGAAGATTTGACGCAGAAGCTCTCCAGAGACAGCGGGGGCTCAGAGAAAGGCCAGCTCAAAACAAAATCTTGGCAAGTCGAAAAACTTGTGGCTCCAAAGATAAACTGTGCTAACACAAGTCCCAAACCACCAGAGTAAATACCACGGAGCAAAGGTTTGTTGTAGAAACACACACAAACACACAGTCCTACACACTGCTGCTGCAATCGAGGAAAACCTGAAAACTTAGACCAAAGATGTCACATTTCAGTCAGTATATAGTTTGGTGAAGAAGAAAAAAAAACAAACTATAACTGCAGTGGTATTGGAAAAGTTTTAAGTTCAGTTATAACTTTCTAAATCAGCAGTTTGCATCATGACGCAAGATGGTATTTTTCCTCTTAACATTGGGATTCATTCGCCACTCCGTTGTCCCTTAGGTGTCCTCAATTAAATAAGTATGCTTATTTAAAAGGGGGGGTGGGGGGTGGATAGAGGCCTGACAATCCATGTGCTCTGCTGACTTTAAAACTTAAAAGCAGTGAATCCACTGCAAAGCGAGGAGTTTTTCTTTTATTTACCCAGTTGTTGTTAAATAGAGATCAGACCTTATTAGCAACACTACACCATCATTGCAATTTTGCAAACAATAACCAATATTTCTAACTTTTTAAATAAAGAAATGTTAAACAAAACAAAATGACTTATTTATGTGTCCCTGTAAACTTAACTAAAAGCAAATCTGCTAGACCTGACCCCATTTTGTTCAGACTCAATTTAACCCTGTCAGCTATCAACAACTGAGAGAGAGCTATGGGGAAATACCACAAACAACAACCTAAAAAATCGTACGGGTTTTTGATTGTGCATCCTGAGGGTACAACTGGTTTTTATCTAACAACTTTTTTGTTACTGGTCTTTTAATTGCTTTGGAAACATCAGAGAGGAGCTGATTGTATCAATCAGTGCAATCATGCATAGGTTAACACCATAAAAACTGCTCTAACAATAACTCTTTCCTTACAGAAGAAGCTGTAAAAGAAAGAAAAAGTTGCAAAAGACAAAAGTAAAAAACCACAAACTTTTGTATAACAAGTATTTTATCTGAGTTAAACATTTTTAACTGATGTTTTTAAGCACAAAAACTTTAGAAAGGGTTACTCTCCTGTGTAGACATCAAGGTGTAAACACTTGAGCCATTAAAAACCAGACTTTCTGTGAGCTTAATGCCAAAGCTCAATTTGTGATTAATAGCTGCACCCAAAGAAAGCAGACAAGACTGCCTCAGACAAAGGCCAGTGCATCTTAACTTGACCGTCTTTGCCATTTCTTTGTGCTATTTTTGGCTAAGGAAGCCAATGCCTTCAGCAATTTTTCCTCTTGCGTTTGCTGCTGTCAGTACGCGGAGCAGAGCGCTGGGGTTCTAAGGAAATGGCTTAACTTTTGAGGTCAGCCGCGACCTGAAACGTGAGCAAAGTCCGAGCCGTGTGGTCATGCTCAGGCGCATTACCTCGGCGGCAGAATGAAATTAGACTTCCTCGGTCCGACGGGCGATCAGCTCTTGTGACGGTCCCTCTCATTATCACGCTTATGTAAAACACTAATGGAAGCATCCTTTCGCTCGGAGCCCCCTCCACTCTCTGCGTGTGAGCCCACAACTTTCTAATATGACAGTCACAATTTATACCTCCACATTGCAGAGCATATTAACCATTTGGGACAGTGTGCTGTCTTGTAACCACTTTCATCTGTAATAACCTAAGGTATGACACCATCATATTTCATTCCCTCTGTGAATCTTAAGTGAATTTGCTCACTTTTTCTGACTCTTTCCCCAAACTCCTCCAACCTTTATTTCTCTCTTATTCTTTTTTCCTCCCTTCTCCCTTCGTGTTTATCACACTCCGTCTTCCCCATCCCGCAGGGCCTCCGCTCTCCTGGAGACTTGCCAGGAATGCAGATAGGATCACTCACAGATGTATAATAACTTGAGGGGAATAAATATGCCCTAATTGAGAGAAATGATGTAATATTGATCCCGAGGCCTCTGAACCTTTGGCATCGATGGAGCGCTTTGCCGAGGCTGTGACATTTAGAGTAAAGGGTGCCGTGTACGTGAGAGTTAATGTGCATGATATTAGGGAAAGGTGTTACTGAGGCGTTACTGAGTTTCTCTTTTGAATGTGAAAGTAAAATTGTGGCCTTTGGCAGGTTCAGAACATCCTGCCTGAACAAACAACTGCAGGAGCTGATTCTGCACCACAGAAGACGAATGAATTACAGGTATACAAAAGGAATTTAAGGCCAGTTGTACCGATGGCTTCATTCTTTAGATTTTTTTTATGCTTAAAAACAAAACTATGCATGTGTTGCTAATAATTGTTTTCAATGAAGATTATTTGTAGAAAGACTCCTTAAAAAATGATTATGTTTTTTATTTTTTGCCAAACAAACTTTTTGACCGTTGTATAAACTTCTACATTTTACTTAGGTGGATAAACACCATCTGCATTTATCAATACCAGGGGTCTCCAACCCTGGTCCTCAAGAGCTACTGTCCTGCAGATTTTAGCTGGCCTGACAATGAGCCATTCGTTTGATTCAGCTGTGTTGAATATCTGCAGGACAGTAGCTCTTGAGGACCAGGGTTGGAGAACCCTGATCTGTACAATTTTTTTGCCCCGGTGGTGTGCAATTTAAATTGCTGCAAGGATACATGAAGTAAAATAAGATTCTTTAACAAGCTTATTTCCACAAGATTCTATTACAACTATACATTTTAGTAAAGTCCATTATGAAATGTGTGATTGTTTTTGGAACAATAATGAAAGATATGATAAAAAGTTCTGAAACCTGATTTCAACATTCTTTAGCAAAATATGTTTTTTGCTATTTGACTTAACATCATTCCATCAAAGCCCCAAAGGTTCATTCATAAGAGCAAAAAATGTAGGTACATTTAGTAATGCATTTTTAGAACTAAAGAGCACATATTTTGTTCATATCTTTTAAATTGTACAGTATTACTTTTCATTGTCGCTATTGCTAACAGTGGAGTAAAATAATTCCTCCTGCCTTTGTAAACATCATACTGAGGAGTTTATCATTGTCATTATTAATCAAAACTGTTTTGATTAAATAGAAATTTCCCATTTCTATAAATGCCTATTCTAAAAAATAATCTAAAAATCAACTTTTTTTAAACTGGCCATCTAAGGAAGTTTATCCTCAGAGCAGATTGCAAGATGCTAACAGAAGTCTCAACAAAAAGCCCTCTAAAATGGTATCAAAGGATGATTAGCAGGATCTTTACTCTTGATAATGTTGAAAACATTGTGTCTGACATTAATAGAAGGCACAATCTCATATTTCATGAAGATTGTGGAAAGAGGAAACTTTTGCTCTTTAAGGAAAACAAAGGCCTGACTGAAGTTTGTCAGATATTATATAGTTATGTGAATAATTCTCTTTAGACAGATTAGTTTGAATTGAATCATTGGGGAACTATATCAGCGGATGCGTTTAACATAAACTAAATACAGCATTTCAGGAAAAGAAACACAAAAAAGCCAAATGTGAAGCATAGAGTTTGAACTGAAGACTCTCACAGACTCCCACAGGACCTGGTCAACTAACCATCATAGAATCCATCATAAGCTCTATTGTTTATCAGAAGGAGATTGAGGAAAATGTGGAACCTTTGTTACAAGGAAAATTGAAATAGAACTGTACACTGGAACATAGGAATTAACCATAACACCAATAATTCCACCAAGGAACTGAAGAATAAGATCCAAGCCCCTAATAACCATTTCACCCACAAGCTGCGGGGTGACTTGAAACAGGCAAAACATTCAGGGAAACCTCTGAAACATCTCAGATGATGAGAAAGAGGAAAAACTCCTCAGAGTGATGACAGACACTTGTCAAATGCTCCAAAAAATGTTCTCCTTCAGCTAAAGGAGGAGACATTACTTTAAATAAATAACATAATAATTAAAAAATCTATTTATTTCCAAGAGAACCTTAGATAAGTTATCAATATGTGGATAAAAAACTAAATAACTTAAAACGTTTCTAGATTTTTCCCACTGCTGCACTGCCTCTCTCTCTCAGCTCATTATCAGATTAAAAGGACCTTTTCAAACTAATAACCTTAAAGCAGTTTTTTTATTCTTAGATACAATATTCTAACCTCAAATGTGTTATTTGTATTACTTGTAAGTGGAAAAGAAACAAAAAAACAAAAGGCTTCAAATCACCAGTCTGTATGTAATTAATCTGTATATTCTGTTAACCTTGGTTAAAAGAGTTACTTAAACACAGCATTAACCTTCAAACAGCAATGCTGGAAAGCTGGAAAAAAAAAAGAAAAGCTAAAAACTTAAATGTCGAGTGATGCATCCTTGACCTTCAATCCTTTCTTGCCATTTTCCCAAAGATTTATGGATGAGTTGTTGCCCGTTGTCAACTAAAAACTACAAATTCACTCCCACTCCCTGAGGACTTCCAAAAATCATTGTGGGAAACAAAGCAAATCATCCAGCTGAGATACAAAAAGACAAGGTGTTTTTTCTTTTGGAGGGGGGAAGTGAGTAGATTAAATCAATTTAATTACTTAGACACAAAACAACCCATGAGATGCATGAATATCACAGCTTGATGATGCAGAACATTACCCGAAGGAGGTGATGCTCAAATTTAGAAACAGATTTGGGAAGAATCTTGCACATGCAGTGTCTGTCACCTTGTTTGGTGTCTACAGAGAATGCAGAAACACTGTCTGCTGTGTCAAGTATTCGATCCGAAGGAAGGACTAAAACTTCAACAGTAAAATCTAAATCGCAGGCAAACATCCAGCTAATATCGGACAGGCTGAGTTGGGCTGATTTTACCATCTCAGCTCTGCACAGTGATAAAACAATATTGTCACTCTGGGCAGCAGAATAAAGGTGGCAGAGGCATGCTAAATGATTTAAGTGAAAAAAATTGTCTGTTAAATTTGTTTAACATGAGAAAACACCACAAACCTCCACATATTAGGAAATTAATCACCCTGCTGTCTTTGTGTTCAGAGATTACAAATCATACACATTAGTGTTGTCGTGGGAGCGGACTCGCACTGCAGTGATTCTGCAGTCAATTATTCTGCATGTGCCAGCGACAGAACGAAGGCAGGGAGAAGTGAAGTGTCAGGCAGAATTACAGACTCTGAATGGATCTGATTGGTCCCACTGAGAAAGCAGAGGAAAGCTCAACCACCAAGGGATGAACAGAACATTTACGCAACATGTTTTAATCATGCATTTTAAAGTTGATCAATATGAAGAGAGAAAAAAAAACGGGAAGGAGGGTAAGAAGGAACGATGTGTGCGGATTAATTTTTACTCCACATGTATGAATGTATTTAGTTTTTCTCTTCTTCTACAACAAGTCAAAAAATATCTCTTAACTTTTCTTTTCTCGTCTCCCATCTCATAAAATATTAGCACGAGGGCTTAAATAATTAATCAGACTGAATGATTATTGATATAACAGTCAACTAATTTAGTAATCAAAATATTGTTGAATGGATTATATAGACTAGAAACTATCATTAACCTACTCAGAGGAGTAATTATGCCAAAATTGTACAATTAAATAAACTTTTGCTATTTTAGATTGAAAAAACTTTTTTGTCCCTGAATATATCCAGAACTTCGAGTGGAATAGTTTTAACTTCACCTGGTTTAAATTTAAGGATTTTTTTTGTTATCTGATTATTAATAATACAAAAAACCAACAGAAACAAACAAAAAAAGATTAATTTATGAGCAAAATAGTTACAGCTGTAATTAGCATGCTGCATATAAAAGCACTAAGCCTGACCAGGGTTCCTTCACATTTTGTTCCCATTCTAGACTTTTTATACTCAGTTTCCCAGAGTTCTCTACTGTGGATTTTCATCTCAGCATAGTTTTGGCAGTATGTTGTTTGCTGTATCTTCAGTAATTAAATATGGCATTTGAAAACAAAAGAGATTTAAGAAATGTTAGAAGAATCAATAACTAGAGGACAGAACTTATAAGAATAAAGGATTCAAGGAAATGAAGGAGGAGAAACATGAGGAGACAATGAAGGGAGGGAAGTAACTCAACGAAGACACAGATCTAAAAGATCTATGCATTTGTAAACATGGACCTTTAAAGTTGTATTTACACTGAACACAGTGTCCGGTAAATGTTCTCTATGCACAACCTTTGAATCGGCTTCAGAAGATCATCCATTTTTGGAAGCGCTGAAGAAGTAGTCCACTTTGATTGAGCAGAGCTGCGTATGGATGACAGTAGGATTTGGCGGCACGGCCTTGTATCGAGTGGAGCAGAGAGCACCAGTGCTGGAGGTAAGGAAAGGTGACGGACAGTCCTTCTAGGGCCAACTTAAAACAGCTTTTTTTAAAAGCAACCTAAAAACCTCCTAAGAGTACCCCTTATCTCATCCTTGTCAACGTTATTTTTTTTTCTATAATCCATTCTAACTGAAAAAACTTTTGGTATGAATGTGGTGTCAATGTGTTTGGTATGAATGCCCCTTAACACAGAACAAAGACAAACAGTTATAACTTCAAAATACTTAATGTGTATGAAATCCTTGCATAAATGAAACCCACCCAAAAATTAAGCACAAATCAAATCGTTTTTGGCAGCAAATAACTTCCCAAGAATACCTCAACATTAAACTCTAACCATCCATGGAGCCGAATTCTCCCAACCTGCATTGAATCATTAGCATTGGTCACAAATTGACAGCGCAAAGGACCGATTTCTCCAACTATTAGTGCAGAGTGTGTGCATATATTTAGACCATTTTGCACAAAACCGACAGAAATTTTGATCAAGCTTTGGCACAAAATTATTGATCTTAAAATCCTTAACTTATTTTGTAGTATAGAAGGTCTGTCAAAAAGGACATAAACAAGGAAATCACATTCTGACTGGAACCAAACTTGCAAACAATAAAACTTAAACACTGAAAACATTTAAACAAAATAAGAAAAAAAGAACAAAAAGGCAAAGAAGCCGAGTAAAAAACAACATATGTCTTTCATGTATTATAGCCTGTTATCACAGCTATAAGGTAATGGAGTTTGAAAATCCCCATCATCCCTCTATGAAAACTTAATCAGATGAAAACAGCCAGAGAGGCTTTTATCCATCATCAGTTAAAAGCTACAATGATTTGCGCCTATTTTCTGATTGCCACCTTTTACCTCCACGAGCCCGTTGTGTTCATAGCCCGTGACAAATTTACTTCAAAGGAAGCCTCCATCATGACCCATTTTCCTATCCTGCAACAGCTGTGCTTCGGTCCAATACGGCACAAAGCTTGGATTCCCCCATGAGCCCCCGCTGTACGAGGAGCTGGTGAGGCAAATGACGAGCACATACTGGAGAACCAAGACAACCACATGAGGAGGCGCAGAAGGTAATCACTTGAAATATTGCTCATATTACTGGCTTGAGGATTACAGAGAAAAAAAAAAAACATGCATTCACTTATTACAGTTGAGGAAACACAAGAAACATGTTAAAGCCTAAAGTAGCCACATGAAGGAGGTATAAAACAGTAAAAAGAGAGGTACGCCAAAGGAGAACACCACAGATATTGCTCTTATAAGCTCTGAATCACTGTTTTTCATAACCAGATGTCATAGATGAGTCACACTGCTTTTTCTCCCAATAACTCCAGCAGAACACTCAAGGTCTACTCACAAAGAGCAAATAAGTAACGCACACTAATTGAAAACCTTCAGCTGAGCTCTGTGTGGTTACTTTAATCTAAATCTGTGCAGCAAGACAAGAAAAAACTGAATTTAATAAATGACAATATGGTTTGGTAATTGTGACAGATCAAGGAAAAAGTACCGCTTCCAAACAATTAAAGGTTCAGCCAACCTACTACGCTGAGTTTGACGCAATTATGTCCAACATATGATGAAAAATAGTTGAAAGTGTAGTTAGTATCGTGTTGAAATATTCCCAAACAGCAATGCCCTCTGTCGGGGGTCCCCCTTTTATTCAGATAACAGAAAACAATATAAAACATGTAAAGAAAAATCACCTTTTAGAATGTTTTCTTACCTTTATCCCCACTTAATTATTATATTTTACAGCAGAACAATATTAACATTTTTCCCCACATTGTATCATATTCCCAATTAATAGCAAGTTTTTTGACCAACAGCTGATAACAGGACAGAACAAAAGAAATCCAACCTCTTTCAGGTTTGTGTGTAGAATGAGGGCGGGGCTTAATGCCTGCCGGTGCTATACATGTCATTATTGGCTCTATGTTTTGTTTTGAGTACTTTAAAAGTTAAAAAGCAAGACACAGACAAGAATGTTATTACAAAAGAGAAAAGGCATTTCAATGTCCTGCCTGCCAAAGTGGGACATTACTTTCATCCATAGTCTGACGATGGAAGAACCTTAAAAATTCTCCTTTATATCCCCGTCTTTCATGGTACTATGATATATTATTTAAACCTATATTTTATAATAATCTCTGTATATTTCTTTTTCTCCATTTTTTGGGTGGACCAAGTTATTTAATCTGTTTTCTATAGTTTTTACAAACAGAAATGTGAACAATTTTTTTGTGCTCTAAACCCAGAGTCAATGCCTCTTCCAGCTTTGAACGGATAGAAATTTTTTTCCCAAATCCTGTCAATGACTCTCCGGTGGATTTTTCAACCTCTTAAGCCCAATGCCCACTTTCAAGGAGCCGGCGCTCTTTTGCAACAATAATACGCTTGTAACTGCCTGACTCTGAGACTGACACGCATATGTCCAGATCTTCTAACACCATGACAAAAAGCAGTCTGATTGCCTAAATTGAATTTTCGACCAAGTTTGTGTTTTGGTGGGCCTAGTTTCAACAATATTCGTAGCAGCACCAAATGATGCATTGTAAATGAAAGCCAACAGGACACATGATCCATACAAGTCAAACTCATTGGCAAAACTCTGATGATATTGGTAGATGACCACTCAACAAAACCCTCCAAAAACAACAGCAAAACCAAGCAAAGCACATAAAGCCTGTTGTAAATTTGCTGTTTTTTTTTTTTTTTTTTATCAGAACATATTTTTACCCAAATAAAAGTCTGTTTCTGGAATACAACCAACCGATATCCTATTATTCAGCTAAAAGCTTCTTCTCTCTGTATTATGATGCATGTCCATATTTGGAAACTGTACCTGTGCATAAATCACGATGACCTATGTTACTCTCACTGGTGATTGGCTGGGGCCTCCATCTATCTCAAATTGGTGCATATCATTGGATTTTGTAGAATGCAGCCTTTCCAAAGATGCATGATTGGACAAACGGTTATTTAGATTCGTCCTTGTGTACCTTTTTTCTACTTAGCTTTGTATATCTAGTGTGTAATAATAATATTGAAATAAAGGGTGCTGACTTGTGGTTTTTGAAAGAAAACTGTATTTTAATAATATATAATAACATTCCAAATTTGACATTTCATGTATATATTCCAAATTTCACATATTATGCAAAACTGTTCCAAAATGGCACAGTAGGGGTCCACCTGAATTTTTTTCAATCTAAAAATCTATAACTTCTCAATTGCTTGTTGGATGGACACCAAACTAGCTACATATGTAAACAACATGTTGCAGTTACAGTTTATTATATTTATTTCCTTTGTATCAAAAAAAGAGAGAAGTTTTGAATATAAACTTCTGGTTTTTGTTTACATTAGAGGCAGCTTTTTTTTTTGGACATTTAAATCCAATTTACTCAGAATAATTTACTTTTAAATGTTCACATCCACATCATCCTCCAAGACTTTCATGTCAGTTGATAAGACCATCAGTGTAGGCAGTGTACAAGTTGATAAATGCCTTATTTTTTGTATTGTATTTTTTAAGTTTATTATTCTTTAAGTTTTTTAAGTTTATTATTCTGTTCTATATTTTTATCTCTACATTTTATTCTTGCTTTTTATAGAAGTGATGTGTTGTGCACTAAACACCAAGGCAAATTCCTTGTAAGTCTGAAAACCTACTTGGCAATAAACTTGATTCTGATTCTGATACTGATAAAGTATGAGAAAGCCATCTTTTGGAAAATAAACCATCATCATCTCTGGCCTTTCAGCTGTGTTTGTTAGATTTCACTATGCTTTTCATTCACTTAATGTTTTCAAGGACTTTCACATAAAGATGGATATTTACCGATATGAAATCACACAAATTTCGGTGTTAACCAATCATGGAACTTTGAAACTCAATTTTATTTTGTGGTAATAGAGTCAAAAGGGGACTGAAAAAAACACAAGTCACTCCTTGAGGGCTTCCCCCCCCACTTCTCTTGACCAACTAGTTCAATTGATATGAACACTTTTGCACAGCAGTGTAACTGAATACAGAATTGCTATATAGCGTCTGCATTTAGCATCTATTAGAGAAGGCAAAAAATGGGGAAATTACAATACATAAGGAATCACTAAAAATCACCTCCCAGAAGCATGTTTCTCCAATAACACCCATATATTTCCTCAGTAGAGAAGAAATACGATAAAATAGTCTGCATATCTCAAAACAAAGCCAGGCAAAAGTAGAACGGGACCCACTTTGGAAGAACTTGCTTTGATTAAGTTAGGAATGTGAAGCAATGCTTTGTGATGCCACCAGTCAAATAATGCATGCTCCAGCGACAAACAAAAAACAGGCAGTCACTGTGGGGAATGCAACATGTTTCCTTACCTAGTGCCATCTCTATGATGCTCATTTGGCTCTCTGTGGGAAACAGGATTTTTGGCGGCTTGTCTGTCACGGGAGCTGTGAAAATACGAGCAGAATGGAGAACGCATTAAAATCCTCATCACTCTCCCCAGTGGACTGTAGGAGTATGATTCATTCATTCAAAAAAAAAAAAAAAAAAAAAAAAGACCACATTAAGGCCTGCATTAAAATGAGAACAAATAAAATATTACATTTAAACAGTGGACAGACAAAAGGGGATAAATTACAAGGATTCTGAATTAGCAATTCAAAGCATTAAACATCAAAGTCTAAAGCAGCGGCAGCAGCAGCACTACTCAGCACTAATTCAATTGGCTCCTTGTGTAAGTGATGATGCTATGGCCTGGACTTGGATGCAATACAAATGGAGCTGTATTTACACAAAGTATCTTGCTGCCTTAGACTGAAAGAATTAAGGCAAAATCTAACAATAATAATAAAGGAGAGTTTAGGAGCTGGATCACAGTTGCATTGAAACATTTTTTTTTAAATGCACAAACTAATTAGACAGCTGCAGAGAAACAAAGCCAGCACTTAGATCAAAGTGGGGATTTTTTTTTCCTTTTATTTACAACAACTTGGTCTTAACTCTGTAGGAAACCCATCTCTATGCTTTTTATTTCCAGAAATACATATTTCAGAATTCAGTGTTTACATACATTCAGACACAGTCCTATTATAAAGATGCACCTTTAATTAAACAATACTAATTTGTCATGTATCGATACAAAATAGAAGATATTTTGTTATTCTTAATTTTGAATTTATAGATTATTTGCACATTAAAAGAATAACACCATAAACAACTAAAATATTGCCAAAGAGATATATTTGGGTTATTTATTTTGCATTTTATTTGCACACTTATTCAATAGAATCTCCGATACTTGAGAATGCACGTTGCATGCTAAGATTTAAAATAAAGTGATTTTTTTTTTTATGTTAGTAAACATATTTATACTTCCTAAATTATTTGACATTTTTTATCCCCATGCTATCAAAAATGGTATTAAGTATTATTAAGTAATATTTCCCTGGGCATTGATATAGAATGTGTCATTTTAATATTGTGACAAACCCCAATCAACGCAGTCATAATTTCATATATTAACTTATTTCTGCATTTTAAATATTAAATAAGACTTAAAGAGTTCTGTGGTCTGTATCTATGGTTTCTCTGTAGCAGGTCTTTTCTATACCTAATATCATCTATTAAATCTTTTTTATAGTACATGCAAAGATAAAACGAAATTAAAAATGTTAAATTTAGGAAAGGTCTCCATGCAAGTGTGATCGAAACAAGTGATAATAGACACATTCAAGTTTGGACAGACCATTAGTTGGGTTATGTATTAAATGTTCAGGGGCATTCAAGTAATAAATCATAATATTTGCTTGTAAGGATACACTGCTGAGTAGGGGTGCACGGATTGCAGGTTTCTGGATGATCACAAAATCCCAATCTTTAAAAAGCCCGACATGCCGATTCTGATCAATACAATTTTTTTTTAAATAACCAACATTGTCAGTTATAAGATCACAAAATACCTCTTAAATATAAATAAAAGTCTAGTGCATTGATTTTCAGACATTTGCAGAGGTGGATAAGATCTCTCCCTGGAAAAGATTGGTTTCACATCTAAGAAACTGCTGATTACCGGTCTCCCAAAATTAAGGAAATTGAGACAGATAATTCGGACGACGGATCAACTGGTGCACCCCTACTGCTCAGTATCTTTTAGTTTATTTTCTCAAATCTCTTGCCTTAACAGATTAAAATCGATCATGTCAAGAGGAAAAAAAAAAAACACTTGTGTTTGCTCCCTTTTCTGCTACTGTACCTCCTGTAGGAGCACAAAGGGTGCATGGGGATTTATGTGTTCACAGTGAATGAAAAAAAAAAAAAAAACTAAAAAAAAAAAGGTAGAAGAACCAAATATTAACGAAGCCTCAAAGTGGTTGTGGAAGCGGTTTCAGAATTATATCTTAAGATTACTGGTGTGCCAAGGACCGATAATGAATCATTCCTGATGCTGCGACAATGGCTCACACCCATTAAACGCCGTCAATCTTAACAAGTTATTTCAGTGTCAGTTGATATATTTTTTTCTTTAATAATTTTAAGTTTGGAATTATTGTAAAAAACCCTCCTTGTATTTTGCCTAAGTAGAACTTAAAGGTGTGACAGTAATCATCATGGACAGAAATACAGTAATTCTTTGGAAATGTGCAGCTACTTGTGTAACGTTGGTAATATGACAACAGCAACATGACAAAAATACTAAAAGAAAAAAAGACAATTTGTGCTGTAAAAACAAAATATAAAAGAAATGAGTGATGCAGAGCATACAGAGATAAAATAGGATTTGTTCTCATGTCACAAAAGCTCTATCTCATGTTAGCTGCAAACAAAGCAAATTAACAAAAATTTGCTAAAGCAATAAAAGGTACACACATTTAATGCTTTGTACTGTAGCTAAAATTTCACTTTAAAAAAAAAAAATCCAAATGTATTTTTGCTCCATAAATGATAGAACCATTGAATCTGGGCTGTTTGGTCTCTACACTGAAAGTTATATTTGCCATTTTTTTTTTATCTAGAAGAAGAATTACTGACAAGATTACAAAAAGACAGTGGCAGGATTTAATGAAGTGATTGAAGGTTTGATAAAACTAGACAGAGAATCAGCAGCATTCAGGCAATCTGCTCAATGCAATGTGGCGACTTTAACAGATATTGCTCATTTCACCCCTAAGGCGATTTTTAAATCTGCTGTTTTGGTAATTTTATACCAGACTTTTTTTTTAATGAAACATGCATTTTACTACTTGATATTTCATACCAACCATGAATAAATTTGTATCTCTCAGGAGGATGCTTTAAACCTACTCTTAATCAAATTTCCTTCCTCTATATTTTCCTTATGGCTTATTGTACAAAATGTGGTTGTATGACTCCACTGAATATTATCTAATTGCATTTTACAAGACAAATAGATCCCATTTATACAACAAAATAAACAAGATTATCTAATAAGATATTTCAAAATTTGATTACATACATTTAGATCCGATCAAAACGATTAAGTGCAGTTCAGTTTATAATGAAATTTGCTAAGAAAAAAGGAAACTGCGCTGCTTATATCAAGTCATTCTTTGCAGCAATCCCTCCTCTTGAACAAGCATGTGGCAACAGTGGAAATGGACAATTCCATGTAAACAAGAAGAGACCTCCAGTAAAACTCTGCTCACGCTCATCTGAAAGTGAAATTTAATCTTAATCTATATTTGAAAAGAAGCAACCAGATCAAATGCTGAACCATGAATTTCCATTTGATGACTAAGCTTCACAGTCTTTCAAAACCTTCCCAGCTTTTATTGAAAATCTTGAGCTGTTGGATATCATTTATACCTCCTGCCCATTTATCACCCCTATGATCTTAGATTTAGTAGATAAGTCAGACAAAGAGTGATTTTTGTCATCTTAAGGACTTCCAGGTTTATTTGCAACCTCATGACTTGGCATGCCGATTCCCAAACATACATACATTCAAACAGTTAAAGAATCATTAGCTATGCTGTGATATTTTAATATATTTATTACCCACCGCTGTAGGGGTAGTAAATATACTATTTACTCAGGCTGCCATATAATGTTCATGAAAAAAAGCCCCACTGGTTGTGTGTTAAAACAGCAAATAAAAGTGTGAATTTAACTCAAATCATATTTAGATATTTCTGCACATATATGGAAGAAATCCACCACAACTGCCTTTTAATATAAGATTTCATTAACAAAAATCATTCAGCTCCAAGTCAATATCTTTCAATTAAAGACTCTTGACTAAACCAGTGAAGCTCAACTAAAACCAAGATACTATTTACAAAAGAAGAAAAAAACATGGTTGAAAACCATAACGATTAAGGGGATGCAATAATATCACAGATTAGTATAGATTTTATATTTGAGAACCAAAGTTTATTTTCAAGAATTTGGAGTGTATTCAAATTAGCTTTTGGCTAATTTAGAGTAATTGGAATGTTTTCAAAGCAATTTACAATGCAAATCCAAGCGGTAAACAACACATCATTCGGCCAAATGTTTTATCAAAATTTGCTTAATCAGAAATCAATAACCCAAAGATGAGGATCGCATTAAATGACTTTGTTCATAATTTGGTAATCAAAATGTAACGAGCACATGACGACACACAAATGTTAATGTTATATTTGTGCTTAAACCTTTAGTAAATTAAAGCTTGTTCTAGCTTATAGCAATAGACATCTTAGCATAGCGTACCATGCGATCTGTCCTATTAGATTTGTCTTCACTCAACAGTAAACACATAAAATGATCCAAATCATCAAAACCATTTTGTTTAACTAGAAACGCTCCCTAACGTTACTTTGGTTAGATTAAACTTTATTAATCCCATTGGGAAATTGAGGCTCATGTCTGTTTTGGAATGTTTACATAACTACCTGAGTTAATGATTAAATAATGCCATGGTTATGTTGCTGTAGTGCATCATGTAACACCTTTAACCAATACGACCCATTAAACAGACTGATGGCTGACTGGTCAGCTTCAGACCAAATATCTCCAATAAAGCAACATTAGCCCCGCTCTCTTACTTTAATTGGTGTAGATCACAGAGGAATACATTAAAGATAAGCAGCAAGCCTAAATTAATTCAACACAACTAAATATGTCATTCAGAAATTAAACTGAATTGTGTTTACTGATAAAATTTAGATGGATTTTTTAATGTCATTAACACCTTTTTTCTTTTTATTAAACTGTGGCACTTCTGGACCACCATACCCAGCTTCAATGTTGTATTATTGCCAAACAGGATTATTTTTTTTTAGTAATCCATGTGTCATCCCGCTTGCTCTGTCAATTCCAATTAAAATTGAGGAGACGAAGGCTTCTTTTTGTTTTAGAACAACAGTCATGCCCAGAGATGTATTACAAATACTCTGCAGAGCCTCTCTTCAATTCTAATGCAGAGGCTAGATTGGATTTTCAGAGTTCGTTCCATAAGTTGAAGGTGAAATCCCTTCCCTGGAAGGTAATCAAAGTTGTGGTGTGTTTTTTTAACAAGCTCCAAGGGTTGGTTCTTGGCAAGCATGGTTTCATTTGGAAACTTAAAGGTAACAAGGTAGGAGAAGGCTGTTTAACTCTAATAAAAATCCTGCCCTTCATTCAAATCAAGGGCATCTGGCTGATGTGTTAGTCAGTGGGTTCCCATCAAGCTGGAAGGCATGTAAAACTCACATCCACACACAAGAGAGACAAATTCAAGATGCATTAGTAAAGCTGGCTGGTCTTCAACAACAAAACCATAATTCTGTGGTGGGTTATCATGAGTGGGAGTGGGCAGGCTTCTCGCTGGGGGGACCAAAACACATCCAGTCTGACCTGCTTCCCAACGTGCAAAAAGCATAATCGCATACCACGCAATCAGACGCACACGTTCCCACGCACACATAAGCACTGGGAAAGCCTGAAGTTGGTTCCTGCCTGAGAGGACGTCTTTAGACCATCCCTCATGGGCCCTGTGATCCGCTCTCGCTGTGATCACATGATGATGGATGGACGGATGGAGTAATGGAACAGAAAAAAAGGAGACCTTGTTCTCTCCCATTAACTCCGCCATCACCTTTTCTCCCCGCGCCTGTCGATGTGCCGCTTGCTGTGCGTCTTTGTAGCTCTGTCAGTCTGGTTCGGTCGCCTCTCAGGGCTGAGATGGAAGGAAGATGAAATAGTGGGAGAGGAGGGAGGGTGGAAGGGAGAGGGTTGTGGTCCTCTGTTCACACCTCATTAAAGACCACTTCAGCAGACATAGATTAAGAGGGGAAAGCATATGTGTGTGTGTGCGTCTGCGAGCTTGAGATCATTAAAGAAAAGATGCAGTGTACTCACTGCATATTTTCTACTGCAGCAAATAAATGAAAGCAGTTTTTTTTATTTTTTTTCCTGGGAACTTGAGAGGCAAACCTTGTTAGTCACAGATGATACTGAAGAAAAATCTTTTCTCTCCTCCAGTCGACCATGTTTGAGTCTTAACTATTAGAGATCAATTTCACGAAACATATGGTATTGTGTGCTGAGAAACTAGATCATAATTTTTACCCTAAAGTTATTAATTCAGTCAGTTTGATGCTTTCCAGATGTTTAAAGCAAATCTTGACTCTAATATCTTAATGCTGCAGCAGAAACTATGACTCATTTGACTTAAAGTCTTGAGCCTTGATGTTTTCTGCCTGTGTAATCCTTCTTGAGAGTTTGACAGACTGAACATTTAGAGATCCAATCCCACATACCTTGAAACCAGTAGCTGCTCTGTCATCTCAAACTAGTTGGCCTCTGCTTCTCTCACCTTTAACACCAACAACTCCATTATGACCCTAAAACTCGGAGTCAATTAATCATTTTTTTACTGACTGTTCTGCGTAAAGCAAAGATACTGTGATGTGTGAAAATTTTAGTAGATCAACAGCTTCTAGATTCTGACGGTTGATGTTGAAGTTTGGTAATTTGCCTTCATCAAAACACATTTAGAGGCCTAAAAGCACCAAGTGACTGGAAAAATTGTTTGCTTGTGTTAAACAAGTAAACATGTGTCCCTAGCAGATTTTCCAAAAAGTGCAAATTGCCTGCATCAGTTTCTCTTCCGTGAGAAAGTTTCTCCTGTAAACATTCAAAGTAAATTGCCTGAACAATCTTAACTAAACTCTTTTGATGACTGAACATCCAACATTTAAATTTTTAATTCCAGGACATCCCAAATTCTTTCCATCATCCATCTCCTGCTTCCCCCTACTGTAAGCAAGACACTAAAATACACAAACTGCTCCACTGGAGAGAAATATTGACCCCTGACCTGTAGGAAGCAGTCCACCTTCTTCCAGTTGAGACCTGTAGACTCAGTGGAAGCGACTTTTAAACAGATTGTTTCAAACACAGCATCAAACCCATCCAGTGATCACAATGGCTACTGGCTAAAATTCTAGAGCTGCAGTTAACTACTTTTTTACTAATCAATTAATCTGTTGATTTTTAATTAACTGATTAATAATCGGATGGCAAAAGAATCCTTAGAGTAGATTTACATAGAATTTAAAGCTAAAATTCTCTAATCTGACAACTTCTAGATACAGCATATTAATGGCTAAAAACTGTTTTTTTTAATCTTCAATAGAAAATAACTGCTTCAAGTGGATTGTTCTTTAGCTATCGTTTTAGAATCTCTATACTCAAGCTAATGATTAATCAGAACTAAATTAATTGGCGATTATTTTAATAATCAATTATTCCAATTAATTTTTCCAGCCCTAATCAAAACAAAATTTTCTGCTAAAAAGCTAAAAAGAGTCTCTGAGGTTTCAAAACAAGTTTTTAACCATTAGATTTTGAAATCCTCTCCATGATCACAAGAAACACAAACACTCAAATGGGAAATTGTGTCAAAAAATATAAATCACCTCTAAAAGCAACTACTAAAGATCAATAACATAACTAAATAGTTGCCATCAGTATATAAAAATTTCATCTCCATTTCCTGATATTGAACTGGTGGTAAAAAAAACAAAACAAAAAAAAAAAACAAATTATATGTAATATAAAAGCAACCTTCAGGTGACATAAATTTTGTTTTCAGGAAGTTTTTTCATATTAGCATATCAGTTGGAGCCCAAATGTAAGCACATTTCTGGCACTTTGCAAAATAATTCCACTAAAACTTTTAGCTTTTATTGAGAAGAAAACCTGCTTTCAGTCATCCAAACGTGTTACCTCTGGCTGCCAAGAGGCAGAAAATCAGAACTGTTAACTCTCAGCAGTTTTCTGCCCTGCAACACGTTTAATGCACTGTCCTATTTCTAGCCTTACAGCTTCTAATAAAAAGAACAAAAAAACACTGCAAAACACTGTTTTTCTTGTCAGTTTCTACAAGTAAATCTTCGCTCCTAGGGCAGATCTTTCCGTTTACCAAGTACAGTCTCATGTATAGGATAGAACCTTTAAAAAACTGTTAATCAAGTGCTAAGAAGAAAGACTTTAAGGTATTGCCTTCATAGTGGTGGAGCAGAAAATACAAAAGTAAAACATCCTTTGCTGACATCTGACACTATCACACCTTATTTTTAAATGAAAATAAACCTGCTTTATCTTAGTCTATTGTGGACCTAAACTGTAATTAAACTAAAGTAATTTTGTTAAATTACAAAGCCTGCATGTTTTGGTCAAAGCAGTTAAAATTGTTCAATTTTACTTTTAAAGTGTTCAAGTGAAAAGCTAATGGGAACACTGTTTGAATGAACATTATGGGGAGTAGGGATTCACAAATCAATTGTTTTCTCCATTCATTTGTGAATATCAGCTTCATTTTAGCACTCTCCTCAAAGCCAGCTGCACCAAATGGATTCAGACTTGAAAACAGCTATTAAGTTGAGCAGAATCAAACAATTTTTACCTATTTTTTCTTTAATCAGGTCATCTTTGTCCCTTATTTAACCGTATTTACACAAAATACTGTATACTTAATATGTTTAAGAAATACATAAGCTGTTTTTTTCAACCTTTCTTTAAGGTAAAATAAAAAACTACATTCAATTTTTTTTTTAAGATTGTAGATTTATTCCAAATAGTGTATAGAAAGATACTGTATTAGCTTTGGGAATATCCCAAGAAGAAATATTTGTGTTTTTTTCTGGTGACAAACTTATCAGGTCAACTTAAAAATTGATCTAAGATTTCTACTGCAGAGTGTATGAGAATTATAAAACCTACTTCTCTTGTAAAGTGTAATTTTTTATTTTTAACTGTGTGCATGATTTTATTTATACATTTGGGGAAACTGCAGCAATGCAGGGAGAAACCATTTGACAAGAGCTGTTTTAGGAGCCCATCTTTTTTCAAGCACTGTTTATAAATTACAAGGATGCACAATCTATGGTTGGCATCCATTTAGCACATGCAAATGTTTGCATGCATAAACCTCATTAAAGCCAACCCAAAATTTGTCAACTTTTAATGGAAAAGATGTTCAATGAATTGCAGTAAACAAGCCTTTAAAAAACAATTTACTCTCTAAAAAAGTATAATACAAAAAAAAAAGTTTGGAAACAACCTGGCTAAGGTCAAACGCATTAGCTGATAAGCCGCTGAAGGGAAAAGTTAGTAGTTGAACAGTTTGATGAGATGGTACCACTGTCCCCAGAGTGGATTGAAGCTGAAGGGAATTTTACAGTCTTGCAGCTGTCAGAGGATGTTAAGAGTTTTGGAGAAGGAATCAAGTTTCCTGGCACAAGAGATGAATGGATGCTATCAGAAAGAGAATTGCTGGAGTTAACTACTTAACACAGGAAGCTACATCTTGTATTTACTGTGTTGCATTTGGAAGTCCATAAAATTTTGAGAGGCAGTGAAGTACTTGCAAAGTATTATTGTGCACCTGTCCCCTTTCAGGGCCTAATAAAGAGGTCAACCGTGTGGAAAATATGGCTATAAATAGTTAATGTGACCTCTGCGAAGTCACTTCCATAAGTAAGCAGCGGACAGTTCCTTCAGCACATCAGTCTGACACACAGTAATGGCTGAACACAGTTACCACTTGTCAGATAAACATGTACCTGTGAATGAGGACGGTGTAGTTGCCACTGATGTTGCTGTGTTGGAGTTTTTTTTTTGTTCTTGTTTTGTTTTATAGCTGTGGTAAAATGACTTTCAGCTGTTGCCCTGAAACATCTGCCTGAGGGCTGCCGGTGAAATGGAGCAGAGTCAGAATTAACACACTCCCTGATGAAGTGGATACTGTTCTTCAGGCAGTTACACAGATGGGCTCCGTGTTGGGGTGTTGTAACATGAACTGTGTGTTCTATGGACTGTGCTGGAAGGCATGCAGTGGATATAACAAGTTAATACTTTCCGTTAAAAAAAAAAAAAATAAAATAAATGCTTTTATGTTGTAAAAGATCACTTTTGTCAACCTTTTATGCAACATTATCTGGCTTCAGTAACTTGGTTTTATCAGAGTGCAAAACCTTAGACTAATGATTTGATTTTGGCTTTTAATTTACTCAAGTTCATCCTTAACGTGTATAATACTGCATTTGATTAAGGGAAAACCCAGCTGCTGATGGAATCATTGACTTGCAGGATATACTTTTCCTAGATGAGCTTGTGGCAACAGTGGATGTCTCTTTGTATGTTTTCGTTGATTCTACAGCTATTCCTCACACAGAGCATGCATGCAGCAACAGGAGAGAAGGAAAACTCTCTTTTAAAGGAAAAATCTCCAGTACCACTAGGTTCAGTGTGAACGGCCTTCTGCTAAGACTAACTGGGGTTTAAAGGAGAGAGAAGCAGAGATAAACACATAGAAGCACTGATCCACACATATTTTAGACGTTAGAAAAGGCAGCGGTGAACTAGCCCCATAGGTGGATCTGTCTACTGTAGGAAAGAAACATTCAAGCAGACAAGCTCCACATGCAGTTAAGCACAGTAAGACCCAAGCCCATAGCTATGCCTAGGAGAGAAACAGGACTAAACATTTAAAAATCTCCATCCAGCTCTATCATCTATAACTTAAGGCATTGATGGCAGCAGCCCAGCGGATATTTCTCTCCAGGCTGGTGTCACAAGCAAACAGGAAAAGACCAGATGAAGCTACTATGATAATGATATGAATCGTTTGGCTAAAACCAGAGATAGCAGATGGATAACATGGGATCCTAAGACTTGTATTAAATAAGGGGATCATTCAGAAGAAGGCTGCATAATATATCACAGCGTTCCAATAAATATAGAAAACGGGATAAAATGCCAAACCCACAGAAAAACATCATGGTAGCAGGTTTATGCAATTTGATAACTTTAACTGGAGCTTCTACCCAACATGTTTGTTTCTTTTTATTCTCTTTTTATTGTCATCTCTTAGGTTTTGGCAATCACTGGACGATTTTAAAGTCCTACCATGTGAATCAGACTTGATTCAGACTCTAGACCTAAATCTTACTTAAAATGTCCTGTGTGGGTAAATATTTCTTCTTCATCATGCTGACAGACATCCATCTTTAAAAATGTAATTTTAAGCAAAAGTTTGAAACATATATAAAAGTAATCACATAATTTCAATCCTTTTTTTCATTTTTTTTTCCATATTAGAGTCTTTCTTGCTTGATTTGATTTATTGTCAACTTTAATCCAATTCAACCAACTGAAAGTTGACCTGAATCAAAAGACTACACCAATTCAGAAAAAATGTACTCATGTCCATTAAGGTATTAGAAGCCCATATTAATGGCATTCTTACACTATGCCCCATGGGTTGGCAGAATTTACCTGTATAGACTCAAGCTGCCCAGCAGTAAAAGAATTACAATAGTTTCAAAGATCTATTTACATTCTATTCTTAAAATATATCACTAAATTTTTTAGGTCATCAGACACAACCTTATATTCTTTCCCAAATGTTCTTTTTCCAATTCCACCCTTCTTTTTTTATTTTTGTCACCTAGTAACATTTTGTTTACAGATATAATATTGCACACACATCTGGCATCACCTGACCTCTTGAGCAATTTGTGGCTTTTTCATAACATATACTTTAAATGTTAGTGGACTTCTATGCGTTTTGCTGACTTGCAACCACTTCTGCTCATAGATATTTGATATATAATAGATAAATCTTTCAGCTGAAACAGTGTGCTGCTTGTTAAAAATAAGGTAGATGCTCCAGAGGACTCTCAAAGCTCAAATTGTGATTTTTTTTTTTTTTTTTTTTTGCAGGCGGTGAAAAATAAAATAAACTGCTGGATAAAAATGAACCATATAGAAATGACAAGGCCGGGCTCTCCAAGGACAGTTGTTGGAAAAATATAAATATAGAAACCGCAGAAGCAGAACATAATAAGAGGATATTTTCTTATTGAAAAGGGTGTTGTTTCAGGAGATCCATCAAAACAATTGAATATGAGAGGGCCCACAGGATAGGGCAATATATTCTGGGGAAATCATATAAATCACATAAGTGCAGGCATTGGGACGAGTAGGGGCGAACACACTCTCCAGTGGAAAGACACTCCACATAATTACTTAGGATGGTGGCTATGGTTCACACTGAGGTGTGCTATAATGAGATGTCTGTTTGAAGCTGATGTAGATGGAAACTTAAAAGTGCAGTAAACATTCATCCTGCTAAAAAAGAAACTAACTATATATGGATTCTAAGAGGCTAATCAAACATGGAAGGAGATTGCAGAGCAGCCTTGCTGTACCACAAATATCAGAGTTAGATAAATGTTAGGTGATAAAGTGGGATGCAAAGTTAAACTCTAAACCCCAATCTCCTCCAACTATTATAATAAAGGGATAATCTGTGTTATTTAAATACGCGTCAGGTTGAATAGCTCAACCGGTCGGTTACGTCCAGGAGACTATGGTTGTATCTGCCAGAGTTTGAAAGAGTTCTCAAGGGGTAGCTGATAATTATATCTAGTCAGACTAGGAAGAATTTACAAGATGACAAGATGTCTGTTTCATTTCTGCTTTATAACAGATTGTTTTGCCTTTTTTTCTCAATTTTTTACCAAATAAAACTTGTTTGAAAGTTAAAATCTCAGTCAAAATAACCTATAAATCAAAATGCACTTTTTAAGTAATTAATTTATTAAGGACAAAAGTTCCTGAAAACAACCTAGTTTTATGTGAAAAAAAAAATCTCCCTAAAGATAAGTCCGATTCTCTACATTTTCAAAAGCTGAATTCACTTTGACAAGCAAAACTCAGTGTTTGCTATTGCCAGAGACTTTAGCATCAAACAATCCCCTCAGTAGAACCTGTCTGACAACATGAAGCCTGAAAAAAATATAACACCACACCATATCCTAATCTCAAGAAATTAGAGAAAAGATGAGAAATACTCACTGCCATATTTACTGATAGTATTGAAAGAATATTGCTGTACAATTATCCAATACACTTTTGGAAATACATTGTTATGTACTGACAAGACAAAAGTAGAGCGTTTTGTGTGTATCAGGTTACATTTTGAGCAAAACTAACAATTTAATATGAACCAAAATTTCAGATCTGAACTAGGAAATGTTGAAGGAGATTTCTCTGCCATGATTTTCTGACCTCAAGTGTATCATAAAGCATTTGGGTTAAAATTGGTGTTTTTTGAAACTTTTATGAAAATGTCAACATCTAGATTGTTTAGCAAAGTGAAGTTCATGCCTGGTTAGGGATTGTCTTTCTTGCTCCTACCTTAACTAATTATCCAAAGTGAGCTTTTCTAATGTCTTTCGATGGGTGATAAAGATAATTCATTAACTGATGTCAGTTGTGGGAAATACTACAGTCAATATTCTTTCGACAAAACAAAATTATTTTATAAATGCAGGTTAAGAAAGGCAAATATCTGTATTCTCGAAAAGAAATAAAAATGGAACCTCTTAAAGAAAAGCTTCTTTGTCGTCTGGTTTTCAGAGAAACAAGTATTAGCCTTATAGTACAATGAGAAAAGCTTCATCATAAACCTCATAGCCAACTGCTTCATGACAGTAAAGAAATATGCCAATAAGTCACTGAATTACTGTTCAGTATTTGATGCACAACTCAACTTATTGACCATATTTTTCTCATTTTGCTCTAAAGGTGTGCAATGGACTTACGATGGTAAAGGGAATGTTTCAACCGTTTTTTCATGTGTTAACCTTCCAAATGAATCTGTACATGTACATCCTACTGTAGGTGAACAAGTATGCCTTTGGGAAGAAACTTAGAAGCTTCAGAACCCGCAGGAGACTTGCCTGGATGTTTTGGATGGTCTGAAGAGGAAAGCGAGCTGAGAAAACACAAACAGCAGATTTGAAGGGTAGAAGGTAGAGGTGTTTGTAACATCAATGCAAATATGGCTTTTTAAGCAACATGGGATTTGTTTGTGCAGACAGACTCAGATTAGCTCTCCGCCTGTGAGTACATGGAGGTTAAAAGACAGTAGATGAGGTAAACAAATATCAACATGTCTGAATAATAGTAGAACTGATGCTAAAGCTCTCTCAGACATTTAACCCAAATCTCTCTGTCAGCACAGATACATAGCTACATATAGTTTTAAAATTGAATTCATCCTTGGACAGTCTTCTCTTTCAAAACACCCAAACTCTGGAACATTTACCCCACTGACCTAAAGCTAAACTAACATCTTCAACAAAACCCCTAAAGCAATGACTTAAGTCTGTGCTGACCTGTTCACAAGGGAAAATGTATTGATTGTCCTTTTAACACTCGCCTATTTTTTTATTTTCTCTTACTTTTTCTTTTAAAGTAAGTTATAGCATTTTAGCAAGTCTGCTATAATGCTTAAAGGCATCTGGTTTGGACCGATGCATCTGTATCCTCAAATGACTTTTTTTTCTTCAAAAGATAACTTCTATAGCTGTTTTTAAAACACTTACTCAACACAAAATAGAAATGTTGGAATACTGCTACCAAATATAGGCAGATTTTAAGCACAACTTTAGAAACAAGGTTAAAAACTGCAAGAGTGTCACTAAAACCAAGAACACGAATCTCCTACTTTAAAATGTATTCCAAAGGAATTGAGAAATAAAATACTGTTTAACCTAAGAGACTCGATGCGGATTTCCATAATTCCGAATCTGAACAACCTCAAAACATTTAACAACAATAACATCTTTTCAGAAACCAATGGATCCAAATAACGTCCTACAATGTGGATAAAAGGGCTAGACATCATTAAACACTCGCCTACTGTGAACCGTATAAACACCAGGTGACACTTTGAAGTTTTAAGTACTTAAAAATAATAAATACTAGAAAGAGGTAACATTTTCTAGTGTTTATACAATTCTATGACACTTTGCAAAGCATTAATGAGAGGATATATGCACAATTATCTAACTATAAATAGATTAATTACAGAAATGCTTGCCATATGCTTTTATATTTAATGACCAATGGACATGCAAGAATGCCACTTTCATTTTGTAGAGTCAAAGGATCTTTACCCTTCTCACTGTCATACAGTGGGATTCTTGCGTAAGTTTGGTGTGCACTGGTAAAGAGACCAATCTTTTTCTGTCATGAAATACTGCACAACCTATTAAAACGAGGTGATACACACTGAAAAAATATATAAAGTCTAAACTAACCAGAAAATATCAACATAATGTGGACTACTGTTGAACAAAGCAAATACTTTCTAAATAAAGCTTCTTGGGGAGGTCAAAAACGTTTATGGTTACACAACATGTTAAGTGTCGTCCTTAAGCTTCACGCTTCAGTTGGGAGATCATGTGACTTTAAATTGACACAAAGGACATCTGGCCTTCGCAAAAAAAGAACAGGCAGCAGGTAGGTTATCAGGCAATCAGGATGATTAATGTGATATAGATTCAATCACTCATTTCCTTACAAATTAGACCCTCTGTTAGAAAACTAAATACAACTTTGTTTTACTCTTGATGTTAAACATGATTTTGCATAAAATCTGCAGCTTTTTTATAATATTTGAACAATAAAAAGATAATTAAAACACATACTTATAGATAGCCTGGTGTGAAAATACACATATAGCATAAAAACACCCAAAATGCAAGAAAAATGAATCATAAAGATGTAAGAGGAGACATTTATGTCACAAAAACAAATGGAATGAAGAGAAATTGAATAAGATAACACAAAGTAAAAAATCTGCTTAGCTTAAACATGCAATTTCCATACAGCAGAGTGAAGGAAAATCAACTATTGACTCCTACACTTTCTGCTTACTGCATTTTCAGCAAGTTTTGCTTTAAAATTGTCTGAGCTCTAAATCTACATACACAACAAGAAATACCTTTGTTATTACCTCAATTTCTCTTAAGCACTGTTGAATATAAAATCATCATGATGAATATTTTGACAACAATTCATTGAGACACTTCTGTGTTTACAAAAAGAGCCAAGTACATGAAAATAGGAGTCAATCTCAAAGTCCCTCTGTTACTTCTGTACAATTCAGATCATCGTCATCCAGGAAAAAGTATTGGCAATACATTTCACTTTAAATTAAACGCATGAGACTTTTTCTGAGCACTTAATTGTTGAGTTTCTTAGATACTTGGACTTTATAGAGCCTCTTTTCTTTAGGCTTTGGCTTTTGAAACAGCATGCTTTTTTATTATACCACACGTTTTCTATTGTATTCCAAGGATTGGATGCAATTAATCTTGGTCTGTAACCACTTTTGCTCACTTACCAATATGTTTGGGGGTTATTATATGTTCGAATAACCTTTTCAACAGGGGTTCCTCATTAGCACTGAGCCCTCCGACCTTTTAAAGTATTTTCCAGTATTTAAGCTGATCCTAAATTAAGCACACATGACACCACAACATGGGAAACACCCCATAACATTTAGTAGGTAGGTAGCTGAAGACGTTTTCTGTCCTCTTTGGATCGATTTTATTGGCTGGATTCTTGCCATTTTAGGTACCCAATTGAGCTATAAGGTAAACTTTTTGGTTATTTTGGCCATATTTCCCTGATTTCATTCCAATTTGAAAGCTTTTATGCTCATTTTAGATGAGTGCACCCTTATTTTGTGCACTTATCTATTCTATTAACTTTTTTATCTAAATGTTATGTGTTACCCCTCTGAAGAATATTTTGAAGACACATCCAACTCAGACTTTAGTGCATTCTAACCAGTATGTACACAACTTCAAGTCGCCTCCTTTAAATAATATTCCCATATAGCTTAGTATAGCTTTAATATTAAAGCTAAAAAAAAATGTTTTTCAGCAGTTATTTCAGGAAAATCTAATGAATTAAAGCTAGGATGAAGTTTGACTCACAATACCAGCAAAAATAAAGTGTAAAAGCTGCAATTAGGCAAATGTGTAAACCGATTGTTTAATCATGATTGGATTTATTATACTTTGTTTGTCCCATAATGAGTAGTAAAAAGGAGACCAACAGCAGGGAAAACTGCAGAAGATGAAGGATCTTGCACAAAATGACACTGCAGCCCAAGCGGTGCATATATATGAGATTTCACCGCTGTGTATATTAAAAAACACCAGTTCTACACCCGCAGCAAATAAGTTCTCTGATTTCAGCTGTATTTGCAGAGTAAATTATTTCTCTTCCTCGTCTCTAAAAACTTGTCTTTTAAGTTCATTATTTCCCTATTTTCCATAAGCAAAGCCTGTCTGATACAATCTTTTAATTAAGATTTCACAAGTTACTTCCTCCAGCTGGAAAAACTGTTCTTTTACTGTTGCAGCCCTGTTGCCAAGGACAAATTCCAACATCTTTGTGTGGCATGGAAGATCCCTCATCATGCAGTTTTTATCTGTAAAGATGATTTTTTTTCTTTAAATTTACAATACATTATGCAGCTGGATGTTCCTTTAGCACAAATACTGCATGCAGGGTTTCTATACCCCTTTAACTGAAGATAACATTTCCATGCATAACACAATTTTGGAATGTACTCCTTGAATTTTGTCTCATATCCACAAACGTCTTGCTTTTGTTCATCTTAATACTCCTCTTTGTATAACAGCTCAGTGATTGGAAAGCAAGAACGGCAATATGGAGTTTTGCCCAAAATTCTTAACTGGTCTGAGGTCTGGCTTAAAATTTACATTTATGTACTGTTAATTTTCTGCCATGCAGTCTTTTGCACGAGGTCTACAAAGTATAGAAGGCGCAGCTAATATGTGGAAGAAGAGAAATAGAAAGATGCAAACTGCAGAATACGGCTTTCTTATTGGCTCTATTCCGTAAGCGGCAGATTTGTTTTATATATTTTATCTTTACCCTCCGTTTTTTTTACTAATATTCTTTAATAGACCTCATGAGGCTTCAAAGAAAACCTGGATTTCTTTATTTTATTTAATCACAAACTAATAGCCTTTTTATTGACACAACCTTTGAAGATATTTAGTTGCAATGAACTTGATTGAAAGGTATTAGAGTAAAGGGGCTGTAGACAAAGTTATTGCTGTTGTGCAGTTTTTGCTTGTAAGATATGCTGACAACCATAGATCCTTTTCCATCTACTTAACAATAATGCACGACGTAATGGTGGTGCATCATATAAAATCTCAATGAAAACGGAAGCTTATAGCTGCATCATGCAAAATATGAAAAAGTTTAAGGCGAATAAATTCTTTTTTCAAGAAAGTTTTGCTGTCAATTTAACCACCAAGAGCAAATGAATGACTTCCTAAGAGTAATTCCTATCCTACGCATCAAAATCCAGACAGGAATTTATGTCTGTAGTCGTAACTTTACGGTACGAATAAAGTCTTTCTAAACGTGGCTTTATGAGAGAAAATAACACCAAGCACAGCTTATTACATTAGCAAAACAAACTCGGTTTTCTACAAAGATTTATTCTTATATGCTAATGGGCAACTATATTTTACTAAAAGAAAAGAGAGATTAATAGGCAGAACTAGTGCTATTTTCTCCAGTTTACCACACCTGCATCCTTAGTAATTTTTTTTTTTTCTTAACTGGAAATAATTTATAGTTTGGAGCATTTTAACCCAATTCACCTGAAAAAGATACATGATGCTATGCAATAAAACACCAAGCTGATTCAAATCACACCTGAAAGAAAAACATTAAAAAGGTGTCCTTAAGATATTTTTCTTGGGGCCATTTAAAATTTGATTGCAGTAATCAATCGACCACTTATGCGTTAGTGACCAATGCATAAAATTCATGCCGAGCTTCAGGGCAAGCTTAACTGTGGTGATGCAATAGTTGCAAGATGTATATAAATGATATTGGTATAATAGCCTGAGCAGAGATCAGAGTAACGATCCGCAAGCAGGCCTAAGACAATCTTTTGAACATTAAATGTAGCATAGCTACTGTGCACGATTCATCACACCTGCCGACAAAATGCCTGGCAGAGAGAAAAAAAAAACAAAACACTGAGCTTAAAAACTTGCATAAATAATGAAAAGAGAGCTTTCGGATCGTTACAAAGCAACAAAAAAATTCATGGATTCATAAAGAGAGAGGATGCTGGTTTATACAAGGAAGCGTGACATTATTTTCAGAGAAGCAACCCAAATCTGCTTGTCCCTGTGTAACCTACTGAGCCTTGTCTGATTCAGGGCATGTCATTATTCAGTTTTTAACAGAGAGGCTGTTAAATATGCAGCTGCCTTGAGCACCTAATGCTGCACACTGAGCTCTTATCAAATAATATTCCTACAGCTTTTTCAAATATGACTAATATAGCTGATTGGTTCCTGTTAATATATGCAGTGTTACTTAGCTGAGCAGTGGGCACCTGTCACATTCTCTGACCTTCCTCCTTATTCTAGTTTACAGGACTTTACTATAACTGAAACAAGAGTCTAATATAGCAGCAAGAGCAGGATCCGAATAAAACGGTCACGCTTAATAATTCAGTCTATCTGTACGTTTTTTTTTTTTTTTTTAGGCAGACCTATGTTCAAAATAACTGACATGAGTAATTCTGACTGTGGCGGAGTTGAAATTGATCCTGTGGTTTAAACTGTCAAAATAAATGACATGCAGCATTTAGAAGACGCAGGTTTTCAGACTAACGAGAGTAAAAGTTTCATACACAAGCTGCAACAGGATTAAATAAAGGTGCACGACTGATGTAAACTACAGATTTTGCAGCAAAACACCCTATCAAATGAAATGTGCTAATTACATTCGAATAATTCAAATGAACTGCATCTAATAGCAAAAATAGTAAAAAAAAAAAAAAGAAAGATATGACGCAACATAACGTGGAATATGCCGCCATTTCATCAATGTTACAGACTGCATTTTTAAAGTTAAGCTAAATATGTTATTCATTATAATTTTCAACATTTGACCCCAAATAATAATTTTGTTTCAGCTTAAAAATACTTTAAGATGGTGCCTTAGAAAACAGATTTGCAGGCTTTATACTATTATATTGCTTGGCACAGTATGGCAGTAATCTCCTGAAACCAAAGCCAAGAATGATTAATTTCTCACATATCCTGTTGTCATGGATACATTCCTCTGGTATAAGATAATACCTTGCAATTATTAAAAAAAAAAATGAATTGAACTTCCTTTCCTTTCGATAATACAAGGACCAACGACTTGCAAGGCTAAAATAAGAACCACGAACCACTGTTAAAACATACACATTAGTTTATTTAAGTGGTACATGTAGTAATGACACATTTTTCTCCAGAAAATCCCTGAAAAACCTAATTCTACTCAAAACACTCACACTAGGGTTTGGTACCAATAACTTTCAACCTTTAGTTGGAGATTTTTTAATACTAGGGATACCGCAAACAATAAGCTGGTGATCAAAATCAGCAGATTCCCAGCTTTCCTGCCCATTACCAGTGACCACACTATACCTTAAGACTAGTGGGCTGTGAAAACCAAAAAGCATTTGTTGTGAAAGCAAATTATATAGAAAATATAGAATAGAACAGAAAAACATATACACTCCTATTTGCCTCAAAATAAGTTGTTTGGTTAACTGTTTCTTCTTGCTAAAAAGTTTAGTACAAGAAGAAATTTGACTTTTATTAAGAAGTAGCAATACAGACTATGTTTATGGACTTGGAAACAAAGCAGAAGAAATGCAACCAAATAGAATAATTCTAAATGATCTAATGGTGATCTGCAGCACTTTCTTTGAGGCTTAGCAGATTAGCATTTCCCTTAAATAAAACCTCCTATTAGATCCGTTATTTCTACAATCTACTGCAGTTAAAACATGTATAAGTAATTGTTCTAGTATGAATGCTTAAAGCTGTGTTCACACTTAATAAAAAGTATTAATGGTGTTAACTGGACATCAGAGCAGCGCAGAAAACATTTCTGTTTGATTAAAAACCAGGACAAAGATTTTGTAAAAAGCTATCTTTGTTAATACAGAATTTAGTTTGGACCAAACTCCTTTAGAAACTAAATATTCTCTTGATTTTAACCCCCCCCCACAACTTGCCTGTGATTGCAGCAAATATTCTTGCTCGGTGTGAAAGGACATCGTGATCTGTGCTATGGCATTTCTGATGATGTGTTTGTTTTGGAACTTTGATCTGAAAAGGGTTATGGTTTAATTACTAAACATCAAATTCAAATGCCAGCCACTGAAAGAGCAAAGTTATTGTTTACATGCAGCTGAAACCAAATTTGACATTGGAGGGAAATTATCTAAACCACCAAGGGAGTGAAAATATCTCTCAATTAGTTTAATGTTATGTGTGACTGATGCCCAGCATAGTTTACAATTTCTCTTGATTACAGTTTTTGCATTATTACCATAAGATGATCTAATGAACATCAAGTTAAATGCTTGTCTAAAACAAACTCGAGTATGTTGAGCCAACTGGTTCAGCCCCTGCTTTAAGCGACTAAGTGTTTCTTTGTGGAAGTTAGTCACCTTTTACGCCCTCAACACAGAGACTCATTTCCAACACAATCCACTTTTTCTTGAAATAAAGAAACAGTTGTCAACAATCAATTATTTGCCCTGGATACCAATTTGTTTCTTTCAACAACTGAATGGACCGCCTAAACTGGCCAGAAGTTAATAAAACCTGTCTGTTTGCTTTTAAGTCTATTTTAACCTCCTCCTCAGCTTGCTGCCAGTGGTCTGTTTAATTTCCTGCTTGTTGCCATTTGTACACATTGGCCCCCCTATTGCTGAGCGATGAGGCCGCCCTCCCAGCTTCGCAGCGCTGCCATGCCTGCCGTCCCTCTCGTCCCTTCCTTCGCTTGCTTCCTCCTCTTCCTTCCTCTCAATCTTTTTGCCAGTAGCAACTGCAAACCTTCGGAGGCAGGCAGTGCCAAGCGTTCCAGCTGTTTAAACAGGTCAGTGGTTGGTGCCAGGTGCTGGGAAGAGTAGCTCTGCCATTGTTGTGGCCTACATCACTGGTTTGTGCAAATCGGAATGAATCCATTGTCTGTGCAGAGCAAGGAGCAGAGATTAAAATGCAATGGTACCCGGCATTAAGGTCCAATGTTTACATGAATTAAAGCCCCTTTATTTTGCAATTTTTTAAAAATATAATTGAAATATTCTAGGATATTTTTTAGATCCTACATAAAATTCTTTATTGAAAAAAATACAGCACTGAAACTACAACTTATTAAAGTTTTGTACACTTACCAACATACTGTGACATATAAACTCTTTTGCACTCCTTTAGGTTTAGTTGGGTTTTAATATCAGCAAAGAAGCAGCAATTTGAAGAAAACTGAAATTATTTTTCACTTTATATTTTTAGATTACCTCCCAGGAATCCATGGAGGAAGTAGACAGATGCATGCTACCCAAAAGAATCATGCAGGAGCCTCTCAGACCAATTAGTCTGGAATGGTACAGCATACATTTTTCAGGAACAAATAACAAACCATGTTTTGCTCATAATGAGAAAATCTTTCCCTTTTTGTGTCTGTGTCTTGTTAAGAAGGTTAAAATAAATAACGTTTCTGTTGTATTATCTTGTAGAATCAAATGGTGTTTTTAATGACAACTATGTATTGTAGTTTAGTGGGTGCAACCTTAGACTTGTTAAACACCCCAACTGAGACAAATTCACTGTTCGTTTTCTTGAGATCTTTGAACTTTGTGGGCTACATTGATAATTGGCAATCATTTTGGGGAAAACCTGGTCTGATTCCGAGAGATGACATCCATCCCACTTTAGATGGTGCAGCTCTTCTTTCTAGGAATGTGGCCAATTTATTAGTCCTTCAAAACCCTGAAAGCCCAGGGTGCAAACCAAGAAGCAGAGTTGTAGTTTAACACGCCTCTCTGTAGTTTCTCTACTGTTACCCACTCTTTACTACATACAGACAGTGTCTCACCCACAACCAAAATCAAATAAATTAAAACAGAATCCTACAGAACTAAACCATGATAATCCAAAATTGAAATGACTCCAATTAGGGAAAAGTAAAAACAACTAAATGCAGTTTTTTTTAACATAAGATCTCTTTCTTCAGAAGGTCTGTTAATGACTTGATTTGACATAATTGAAATACACTGTTTCACAGAAATAGCTTCTTTTTTTTTCTTTTTTTCTTTTAGCAGTGTCCTGTCTGGCAATGTGGGAATAAGAATAATTGTCTTGATGCCAAACAGCCCAACAGATTTTGCTTTCACAAGTGGAGCAGTAGGGCTATCGCCATAGTGTTCCGCTTGTTTTATGCATATAAACTGCTTTATTGTAATTATACAAGGTGTTTTAAAGATTATATCTCTGCTTCTTTCTTTATGTCTGCTTCTGTCTCCTTGAACCCCAGTCGGCCTCAGCAGATGGACGCTCACACTGAGCCTGGTTTCTCCTGTTAAAAGGGAGTTTTGCTCTCCACTGTCGCTACATGCATTCTTGGTGTGAGGGATTGCTGTTGAGTCAATGAGTCGATTCTATCAGCTGGATTTTCCTTAGACAGAAAACCTTTAACCAATCTCACTGTGTGATCTGACTGAATTGTCCCTGTAAAGTGCCTTGAGATGACGTGTTGTGAATTAGCGCTATATAAATAAGCTCAACTGAAATTAATTAAATGCTAGAAACATTATTTACTGATCAGATCCTCGATCTCATTGAAAAAACAAAACAAAACATGGGCAACCTTGTTTATCTCCAACAGAAATGTTTACAAAATTCTACCAAAGTGACATTCGTTCCCTATTCTCGTCTTTCCTTATTATAAACATAGAACTTGTGTTTCATTATGATACTGAATGTATCAAAGGTCTGCCTGCATCTCTGTGTCTCTTATTGAGGGTGGAAGGAAGTACAGCTCTAAACCTTAGTCTTACTGGACTCTTGTTTCTTTAATGTTGCTTTTTTCATCACAAGGAATTTTATCCCCCCCCCCCAGAAACTTGAAAGGGACGTATAAGACACAAAAATACAGAATAATTTTTTGCCTAATAGCGATTATAAATATTTCTTTCATCAATAAAAAAGAAAGATTTGAACTGAACTGTTACGGTGCTAGTCATTTTTCATTGTCTTCCTCTGTACGTAGATTGTGTACCATAAAAAAAAGAAGTTCCTTCTGGTCGAGCTCCAGGGAGCTAAATCTTAATGCATCTATGGATGAATAATTGTTTTGTGTCAAAAGGGCAGCAGCATAAGACCCAGACAGAGCATGCTACAAATCCAAACGTGTAAATCAATTCATGAAAGCCGTCTCCTCAGAAAAGAACAGCCTCCTGGCTCTGATGCTGATTACATTACAGCAAAAAAACAACTTTAAACTTTACTGTTTTAACCTCGTTACATAATGCTACTGATAGCAACAAAGGACAGAACAGATCAACATGATTTTAAGGTAATATCAATGACCCCCAATATCTTGGGCAGGGTTTTCCTTCGACTTCCATGACCCTTTCCCTAAACTAAAGCATTACAGTTATCATACCTAGTCCCGAACTGTCAATCAGCTGTCAGTCCCCACAATGAGTCAAATACAAGAACATAACATGACTGTTAAAAGTCCTAATTTAGATGATAAATCTACCCAAAGCTATCCAAATCCAGATCTATCCTGTGGGAAATGGAGGACATTCACTGTAAAATATGGACAACTCTGCATGGTATGCAAGATCCATCAGAGCATTAATACAGGAAATCCATAAGAGCATTAATACAGGAAATCAATGTTGATCATGGATGGTTGGGAAGCAAAGAGACATCAAAGTACTGAGGACAGCATCAGACAGGACAATATGCAGAAACAAACTGCAGATATTTTGATGGCATGTCAAATCAGAAAACACTGTCTTCTACATTTTACAAGGTTGGAAAATACAAGTAGAGCTACATTTGACCGTTCTACAGTCTCTTTAGATCTTAAATGGGACTGGATCTTCTATGATCTCATCAGGTCTACTCCTCCTGTAGCATTTCTGTATAATTTACATCTGATTGTACTAGAGATTGATCTTATGTCTGATGAACCATTCTGCGTTAATATAGCCACCATCAAGCTGTTCAAATTTGATTTCACCAAACTGAAGGAGGGCCTTTTCCCTGGCCATGGCTGTGCTTATCTTTTTTTTTTATACAATGCAAGTAAGACTTAAAGCCAAATAATACATGTGCCCTGGTAAATCACTTGTTTAAAGAGACTTTGGTGCTTTAACATCACTACGAGGATATTTAGAGGGATAGGCCCACAGCATAACATATCCTCCATCATATATGGCAATGAGGGACTAAAAAGAAACCAGTCCCAGAGTGACTAACTTGATTCTAGTACCATCTGATCAAAGCAAACAGCTCCAGTTAAAACTTCAGTGAACTTTAGCAAACAAATTTTCAATTTATAATCATAGAGCCAAAACTTTTTTGTTTATTCATTTTCCTCCCCTCCCTCGCATTGCTCTCAAACAATCCCTTGGCATGGAGACAGTGTGTAATGGTTGCTATGGAGATGCCAGTCTATGCTGCAGTTCTCTGAGAGTGAGCTTATGAGACCACTTACCTGCTCACCATCCTCCTCACTCTGCCTGCCTGAAAGATAAATTCGGGTAACCAGTTGTTACACTTTTAAACGTACTTTTGTAAAAATGGGGTTATAAGATATGGTTTGTTTTTAAACTGTACTATCCGATGATTTGTTAGCTGGAAATAATGTTTTTTTTCCCACATTGGAGAGGATATTTAATAACGTTCATGGCCATCATGTCCTGTGTGGACCAGTGTATTTGCTCAAAAGCAAGTTCATCATTCATCTAGATTCTAGATGATAAAAGGCCAAACACAAGGAGACAGCTGAATCAACACATTTAAATACCACCAAAGGGGGCACTTAGTGCTGATGACAAGTCTGCCCCTAATGGCAGTCCCAGAGATATTTCACTGAAATTACAATACTAATTTAGACATGCTCCATTTCTGTCACACAGAGGAGAGAAATATTAAATCCAGCTCTAAAACGCCCAATCGCTGCATATGCTGGATATGAATTAAGCATGTTTTATGCAAGTCTCCTAATTGATTACAAGGGCACAAATGTCAGATTCAGCTGAAAGATTGACCACTACTCTCATTCATGCTTCTGAGCCACTCCTTTACAGATGATCCAAAGTGTATTTAATTTAAAGACTTGTCCAAATGATCAAGCAGTGTGTGAGTAAGGCCATGGCCCTGCTGACCTGTGTGATGAGGCTCACTGCCGTGAACAGTGGACAGCGACACGTGGAGCAGTAATCACCATATTGAGGCTCAAGTGTGTGTTTGCAATTTGCTCCAACTTCTGACAGAGCATTTTTCTTCTCAAGCTAATCATGACGAGCTCAGTTCTTCAGTAACGAAATCTGCTTTCCCCACCACCATCAATATGCTGCCTGCTGAATTTATCCGGCCCACACATACGTGATAATGATAAGTCATGGTAGGCGGCGATGGCAGTTTCAGTCTGGGTGCAGGATTTTAATTGACTACTTTAGCTGTCAGAGAAAGCAGGAGCTGTGATTGAGCCTTTGATTTGACCAGAGTGGCACAGTGAGAGCCTTAATTGGCCTGTGGACCAAACACCAGGAAAACACATTAGTCGAAGTGCACAAGCATGGGCCCTCCGAATTTATTAAAAGGGTTCAGATATCTGAAATGTCAAATTCAAAATGTCATTAAACTTTAAAATGAATCAGAAGGTAAAAATGCTTAGAGACTCTTTGGAAATTCTACTAGCCAGGGTTAAATAAAATGTTAACTTTGATATAGGTTATCCAAAAAATAGGTGCTCTGGTCAGTTATTTAAATCCCTTTTTCTTACTTTTCAATAACCTCGTATCCAATTAGGTTAAATCTATCTTCCCAGAAACAAACTTTGACTCCAGCTCCTTCAGAAACAACTCTATAGCGACTTCAGACTAGGAATCTCTCTCTAAATCTGCCTGTCATTTGTCAGTGTTAATACAAACCAATCAGCTGCATTCCTGTACCCCTTTGTAAACAGCTAAGGTTTTACTAAAGCATCACGTCAAATATAATCTTTTGATTTTAAAACAAACTTTAACTGATGGAGTGGGTTAATTGAATAGAATTTTGCATATAGTAAAGTATTGCCTGCATAAAGCATGTACCATACAAAGAAGTGAATAAGTTTACTGTTTGAGTGAGTTGTAAATTACTTCCCAACTACAAAATGGATCCATCTAACAATAGCTGTTTTGTTCCGATAAAAACTGATATGAAACAGGCGGGGGTACATTTCTTAACTGCTTTGATTTAATCAACTCAAAGTTAAACTGGCATTTTTAAAATCTGTTCTCACAGACCAGTCGTCCTTTTGTTGTCAATACACACTAAAGTAGTACCCATTGTATGGTCTCTATAAGACAAATTTACTGTTCTAGTGCATTAGGAAAGGCAGGAAACAGAATATTTAAGTCTTAATTTCATCTTGTGACGCAAATGCACAAGGACTTGAATTATTGTCAGAATTATCTACTTTGTATAAGAGCAGTACTATCAAGATATCGTGACCAGCTATGGTGCAAAAAGGCACAGAGAGGTACAAGACCATTCCCCTCTGCCACTGCTCCCATGTTGTAGCCATTACCTGTGTGAGGCCAATAAACAACAGATTTCATCTCGGCTGAAAATTTCCTTCCTCTCTGCTTGACAGGTTACTGTACTACTGGGATAAATGGGCGACTTGGTGTATATGGCTTGTATGGACTATATTTGTGGGGTTGTAGTGCTCCCATCTAAGTGCACAGTGAATGGCACAAATCATCCTTTAATTATAACTTTTTGAGGTATACATAAATCATTGCAGGGCAGTTTCAAGGTGAAGGCTCTTCAGCTTACCGAAAATGGCTCTGAACTGTGACCATCATCAACCATCCACCTAACATAATTTTCTTCTTTCATTTTAATCTTGTCTTCTTTGTTTCTTGAGAAACTTCTTCTTTCATAGGCGAGTGAAAACTTGGCAATTCTACAAATATGCCCCAAGTCGCTATTGTGCGACCTGCCCCTTTATTTTAAACAGCATAAGCCTGCTTTTGTGCCATTAAAATAACTTGTCATGACAGTGTGGCCTGGGAGCCCTGCAATCAATTTCTATTACATCAAGGCCCAGCTGGGCATTGCTACTGAACTAAGCGCTGGTAAGCAATCTCCCTGACCGAGGGTGGTTTTTGTGGTGGTAGCGTACATGTGTGAGTGAGCAGAATAGAGTGTGTACACAGGCTTGTAAATGAGCATGAAGTGCAAAATGTTTTACTTTTTTTCTCCAACATGCAGTTTTATCAGCACTGAGAATTACACTAAAAATAATGACAATAAAATCTGCAATGGTGGAGATTACTGCTGGGAAAGAGTTTGCCCTCCCAAATGATTTCTTCAGTTTTTACATTTGTATCCGCATTAAAAAGGTGTAAAATCTTTAAACTAATTTTAATATCAGATAAAGATGGAGTAAATATATATAAAAAAAAATTCAAATAAACCAATGTATTAAGTTAAGAAATGTGGAGAAGTGTCTCTATTCATGGAATTATGATTTAACTTTGAATGAGATAATTTTCAAGGTTTTCAGCAGCAACATGTAGGTTTGACTATAGCCTGACCTTTCATAACCAGAGTTAAAAAAGAACCTATGACAATCTGAAATACATTACAAGATATCAAAAATTACTTAATCTTCCACTACTCTTATAAGATTGAAAAAAATATGAGATATTTTTACAGAAAATCTTTAAAGGGTTAAACAGCTTTTAAAAGGCTTTGGGATTCCAGAAAACCAAAGTGTAAGAGAATATTCACAACCGAAAAAAACATGTAACACCGGTGAACTATTCCAGCAGGAGCTAGCCTACCAAAATTAATCTAAAAAAACATCCAAGACGATTCCAGGGGGTCACAAGAGGACCTCCAACAGATGCAGACCTCAAAGAATGTAGAAATCCATCTTAAATTTACTGATCATCTGTAAAAACAGCAGCAGATGAAATTATCAGAGGCTCATTTTTTTCTTTGATAAATGCAAATCTCCCCAAACCAGATGGACGTGAGAATGTTACTTTCTCAACAGGAAATCCTGAATGAGAATGTCTTGCTCCTGTACTTAAACTCAGTTGCACTTGAATTATACAATAGAACAGTTTCCAAATGGCTAAGTCAAAGCCATTAGTCAAAGTCAGGATTTAAATCAAAACGAAAAGCTGTGGTCGGACCCTGAAGAAGGTCAGACCACATATTGAAAACTCTTCCAATGTGGCTCAATTATATGGCTTACTCCACAGCAATGTTAAAGGTTGACAGCAACTTTCTGTAAATGCTTGATGGCAATTACTGCACCCAAGGATACATCAGGGTTAGGCGAAGATTCCCTATTTACATAAAGTGTGATAATCTAGAACATTTTTTTATTATGGCAAAAAAGCTAATTTTATAATTCACATAATTAATCCAAAGTATATATTACAACTACATAATCAGATTGTTTTTCTTGTGAAAACTAAAGGATTAAAAACTGTCCTCAACACTAGAACAGAGTACTTTCCCATCTCGAGATGATGTTAAATAATCACCCAATAAACAATGTGGATTCATCTTCCTGGACTTGTCTCTCCCTGAACTGATTTAAAATGCAACTTTTGTAAAAGTCCAATCTGCAACTAATTAAGATCAAAGTAATTTATGCCACAAAATTGATTTCTACTCGCTATAAATTATGCAAGTGCCCAATCTGCTGTTCCTTCCTTTCTTCTTATCTCTCTGCTGGGATCAGTGGACTGACATGTGACTGAAGTGTCCTTGATCGGGCATTTCTTCAAACTGTTTCAGATGGAAGTACAAACACGAGCAGAGAGGAGGATCTCCAAAGCAAAATACATACACTAATGGCTTAGACAGAAGCAATTAATCTTAAACCACTTTAAATCCAACAACAACAGAACAGACGCTGAGAATGATGAACACACCCTATCAAGCAACCACCTCTGCCTCAGTCCATATGCTTTTATATTGTTTCAATCTCCATTTAAAGCTTTAAATCTTTATCGTATTGATTTTTTTTTAATTCCCTTCATGCCTTTAACTGTTTTCATCTTTCTTTTTTTTTGCCAATGGTGTAGTGCTACATTAACAGTTAAAAACTGCTTTTCACATCTCAACAGCTATGCCACTAAGTAAGTGCTAATTAGCCAAGTGAAGGCATTAATTATCTAACATGCCATCTTAATTTGCAATCCCAGATGTATGGAGTGTCAGAGGAGCATTTGTAAGCACAGTGAGCTAATTGATGCATATTTGACAAGATGCTTGATGGAAGAATATTGCAAAGGTGGAACTAAGTTTATGAATTCAATAGTTTCGTTTTGATTTCCAGGCATACTTCAAAGTCATAGTAATCTTAAGAGAAGGGATGCCTTTTTGCTCTTTTCATTTACAAAAGCATCATGCTAGGGGTTTCCAACTCATGACAGATGAATGAAGTAGGATTTGGTGCAGTACACGTTAACTGGCTGTGGCTCGCTGGTTACTATAATAGGTTAGTGTAATATCACTCAGTTTAAATAAACGGCCATTTTTAGCAGCTTTCATCCTCCCATCTATTAGTCTGAAACGTTGCTGCACATCTAAACTACAGTTGTTGAAAGGAATGATAGGCTATAATCCTTTTCTGGCAAGTAAAACATTTGGTTACCATGGAGATGAAACGGTGATGCTGGTTGTTTGCTCTCCTACACCGGAGGGGAAGACACTTTATTGATAATTCCTTGATGAGGGAAGAAATTTCCTTTCAAAGTTTCAAAGAATGTTTCAAAAACACACTAAGCAAAATGTTAAACCCAACAAAACACTCGAGGATTTTATTTTTTTTTTTTTATAAACACATGGTACTTATAGTATCATTTTTATATAGTTATATTTAATACATCTGCCTAAAATTAATATTGTTGCCATGGGAAACAAAATCATCTTGTTCCAAAGGGAAGTAATCCATTTCATTAAAAATAAAAAACTACTACAGGTTAGTTTCTTAAAAGTATCACATCCAAACATCTTTCCATTGGTCATAAAAGTAGGCCATGAGCTTATGACCCTTGCATGTATGCCGTAAGATCTTTGTAAAGCTTCTTTAGATCAATAGCAGCAAAAACAGAAACAAACTATCCTTTATGTAGCATCTGTTAATCATACACTCTTATAAGTGGTTTCACCTGTTTGTTGAATACACCAGCTCCAGCTTGATCAAGGTTCCGAATGTTAAATAAAAGCAGATTCAGACTTTCTACTTTACAACCAAAGAAATCTCGCATATTTTCATAGAGTGAACATAATAAATCAGTCTGTAGAGAAATGGAAAAAAAAGAGGGTTGGGAGAACCAGAGTATTCAACAAGAGTAAAAAGGACTTCTGTTTTTGGTAGATATTGCTGAGACTTGTTGATCCATTTTTTACATGCTCAGTTTTTAGTCAACGGAAGCTAATGCAATCAATTACCATTCAGATAATCTAAAGGAAAACACAAAGTATGCATATGAATTATCAACCGCCAATCACAGAGGCTTCCACATTTGAATTCTGGATACAAGAGACGACCCCAGAAAGAGACAACATGTCAATCTCTGAGAATTATTTTATGCTGACGGTTTTTAGTTTTTAGAAAATAAGTCAATAAAACCTTTCAGGGAGGCTTACGGGTACAGAGGGGGAAATCTCTTTTCAACCACTAACAAGAAGAATAAAAATAATGCGTTAGAAGAAATTAAAATAAAGTCATTATGCATAAACTACCTTTTAGTTGCAATGATCAACACATGCATGGCAAACATACCATAAACAATAAAAGCAGACCCTAAAGTAATGATCCCCATATTCATGAAACCACTTCATGCTTTGAACATCAAGATTCAGACCCTTGTCATGCATGCAGCTCTACACAACAACTTACAGTTGCTACTGAACTGATCAGAACATTGAGGTGAGTCACTTTCCTGGTAAGTAATGCTGCAGAATTGCCTTCCCAACAACAGGGGGAATGACTGAAACAAGAGGCTTACTCCTAGCAGCTGGACAGACTGGAGCAAGAAAGAAAAAGCTGTTTGTGTTTCCAGGCTTGCATTGATCCACACCCACAATACTAAATAACAATATTTAAGCTTTGCAATATGCTATAAAGACCTAGACTGAGCTTAATTGAACTGACTAAGCACTTAATGGGCCTGCTACTCTTTGAGCTGTATTTAAAAACAGTCCTCTGATTCATACTCTGATATAGATTTTTTTTCTACTTTTGGTTTTGTTTTTACACTGTTAATGTTTCAGATAATTATATCCTATAGTAATCTGAAAAGCAATTTCAAAATTTTTTTTTCTTTTTTTTTTTTTTTTACTTAAGGGGGGGGGGGAAAGAGCCTACTTAAACAAACAAAAAAAAAACGGCACTATATAATAATACAAGGCACTCCTTCTTTCCTTCGCCACATTTTTTAGATGGCTAAGTTTAATTTCCCTAACTGATCACTGTCTGACCTAAATGATATAAAAAACAACAACAACAAAACCATTTGCATAGAACTTGACACCTAAATTTTTAAAAGATCTAAAAAAAAAGGAAAGGAACACATTTTTAACCAATAGATAGATTTTTTAGAGGATATTAAAAACAAGGCTTGGGGTGTCAAGTTAACCATGCTAAAAATGGACCAAAATTACTTTTATGTGGTCAAAGTAAATAATAAAAGCACTCAAAATGTGTCCATTGTGATGCAACCCAGGGCCATAGCCAAATATTGACATCACCATTAAATAAAAAAATGTTTTGTTTCACCTAAATTATTAAAAATTTGTCTGATTAAAAATTTTATTGTAAAAAATTAAAGTAAATTTTACAGGAGGGAAATTCCTTTTAACTGCAAATTTCACTCCAGTTCTGCAAATATATTAAAAATAGCCTCTACACATTTCCAGCAATACTCCATTGCTAAATAAGCCCCAAACACTTATCTTCCCCTAGTACTGTCAGACAAAACAAGAGCACATCTCCTGGGGGCTCCGCTAATCTAAATATCTAATCCCTAATGAAAATAAGCACTCTGGTATATGAGAATCTTAAAAATTAATGCTGCATGTGAAAAAGTGAGAAGAAAAAAAAAAAGTTAATGATCTTCCAAGGGAGTGGAAACATTTCACTGATCACCCTTAAAGCAAATTTTAGATTCCTCCTGCTGACATGTTTCCTGCTAATTAAAGCTGCATATAAAAAAAATAATAATAATCTAAAAATATTCCAACCTCATAAGGCTAAATCAAAAATAAGATGTGCATAAGCATGACGTGATTAATCTCCACTTTATTAGACCCAATTAAGCCACAAACACAAATTTATTGTGACATGTGCTATGATGTGTATAAAAGCGTTAATATGAAGCTGGACTATGTTTAAAAAATAGGTCCAAAGACATATTTGTGCTGTATTAAGTCTTCAGTCAGCTAAAATTATTTCTGCATTTTTAAAAATATTTTCTTGCCATATATTTCTCAACATGTAGATCGAAGATGTGAAAGATGCCTCGTTTTCCATTACAATCACTCCAAACCTTTTAGTCCTTTACAAGCAACAGTTAAACCTTAGATGGAATAAATGAGTTTTTCTTTTACCACATTCAACTTCATAGCTCACATGGTTTAACAAGAAAGCCCTTCAATTTGCTGCAATGATTTACTTTACAATTAAGTGGACATCAGTAGAAGCAGAAGAAAAAAAAATAGCTCTGCAAGCCTGAGGCTTTTTTTTGATATTGGCTGTAAAAGAAATCCTCATTTTCTAAATCTCAGCTGTGTTTGTTTGGACGGAGATCTGAGACTGTGGTTATGATGGGATATGTTGGGACATCAACAGTAATGGAACATGAAGTTGTCAAAATCTGGACATAAATCTTGCAAAAACACAAATCTATGGTGTATACTGATGAAACAAAGTGTTTGAAGTTAAGCAGTATAATCAGCTTAGCTATTTGGATTCATTTTATTTGGGTTGATTAGAGAAATGATTTCTGAATACAAACTAAGCTCAAAGGCTTAAAGCAAATGTGTGTAACTTTTAGCCACTAGGGGCATTAGACATGCCATTTTCAGGTCTAACTCTTCTTCAAACAACTGAAAACAAAATTAGGTCTCACTATGTTTTTGAATCTGATAGCAATCAAGCATATTGGGATTGGATTTACTAGTAAAGACAAGGCCACATTCACCCTTTTAGATTAAATCCTACATCAGAGATATGTCTAATGAGGTAAGTTTCCAGAGTGCTGAATATTAACCAGAAAAATCAGTGAATACATCTCAAATGAAGCTAATTGATGTTCTAAAGATCACTGGTTTGTTATCAAGAGCAGCACTCATTTGTCTATTTCCACAGCAACCAGATGTTTGAGCGACAATGGTAATTAATGCATTGGATCCTCAGGGGGATGTTGGTAAAACAGTCCACAAAGGGATCTAAGTGAATGCTTCAGAGCTTTCGGAGGGTGTGAAAATCATCATGGTGTGGCCAAGGGCATGGCTTAACAATGGTAGAGATATTAAAATGAACCAGACAATTAAATCCATTTGTAACTGTACTTCTGTAATTTTTTATTTAATTGTATTAACCTATTTAATAAAAAAAAGTTACACTGATTCAACATGTCAACTTTTAACTGAAGATTTAACATTTTGGAATCTTGTAAAGTTAATGACCAGGAGTCTGATGAACAACCAGCTCAAAAACAATTACTAACATCATCAAGTAACTCCTTATAACAGATTTAATCAACTTCTAAATGAATAAAAGGGTTACTTTGTTCATCCATTCAATTTGTTGTCTTCTCCCACTTGCTGGTCTGTCGACTAAATGATGCCATGAAATAATGTTTCTGCCGTCTCTCAAGTTTAAATATTTTACTAAAATCAGGAGTTTTTTTTTTTTTTTTTTTTTGGACAGTCCCGATCCTCTAATGGAAAAAATAAGTAGTTCTGCTTAAAAACAGAAAAAAAAACCCAGAAGTTTCAAGCTGATTGTTTGACAAGTCAGAGAAAAATCTGTAGACTTCAGATTATTATCCAGTTAGCATATCTAAATAAAATAATCTTTAAGAGTTTTCCTACAAAGATTAAAACATACAACTAGAAAGTTATCTACATTGATATTACCAAGAATCAGAATATGTACCTGCCTTGCTGTCAATGTTTCACATCTAAAAAAATCTCGTAGTCCATTTCTGCGAATCTGGCTTGTGTATGAAGCTACTGGTAGCTAAAAGGTATGAAAAGTTATAAAAGGTACCGACTGATGTAAAATGAACCAATGAGCTACAGAGACTTAACAGAAATACAGTTTATGTAAACATGAAAATAGAGATTTTAGATGCCAGCTGATAATATATTAGCTTTTTGGCTAATATTACTTAAATATCCAATACTAATAGTGGATCGTGACATCCCTAACTCTAGGTTTTTTTAATCTGTCAAGTACGTTTTATTTTTGTTAATTAACATGTTAGATTTACTGATTGTTGCACTGAAATATTTACTTCATTACAACAGAACTTGAATCACTTATTTGCCTCGTAATGCATTTGCCTTTAATTTCTGTATTTTTGGTCAAATTTGATGCATGTAGTGTGGGTTCATGCAATGTATAATCAAATCTACTTCATTGCATAAAGCAAGGTCAACACAAGCTGTTTTTCAATGATATTCTAATGGCAGTGACATATAAAATTAATCTTAGTTTTGTTTAATACACAATGATAACCATGACATTATTAGCTGGGTTATATGATGAGACAATGTTTATTTCCATGTAAAGCAGAAAATAAAACCGGTCAGGCAGGTCAGATTTCATTCCCAGGTGTAAACAAATTCTTACCTCTCCCTTTCGATCTAAATCCCTCTGCACGTATGTCATTATCAGTTCATAAAAGGGGAAGGGATTGGAAAATATTTGGCCAAAAATCTGGCCAAGTCAAAAGAAACTGGCTTTTAGATTAAACACTACAACACTGAGTATAATTGATGGTTAAGTATTCTTTTAAGCTAAAGAACTCCCAAATTATCAGACACAACATCAAAGCTATATAAAAACGGCACGAAAATATTATTTCTGGTTTTGTGCTACAGTTTGAATAATTCCATTCTGGCATCTCAGAAACAAGAAAGAAAAAACACTTTAAAACCACATTTGCTTGCAGCTAAATACACTTCATCGTGTGGCAATTTAAAATAAGAAAAGCGGGTCAACAGCTTCAGTCCCAGCTCATTAGCTACAGTGACAGTCTATTCTCCAGACCAAAGTTGAAACTCCTGAGTAGATGTGTTTCTTCACTACTGCTTTTTATAGCCGTCTTTAATCTAAGACATCAAACAGCGCACCTTTCATAAAGTGAAAAAAAAACATATTATAAATATAAATATCTTTTAGAACAGTGAAGCTCATTACAATTTCAGCAGTGCCCATTATTATATACGGTATATCCCACTTTAAAGCTGTGAGGCAGGTCTGTTGTTGATCAGCTGGAAAAATATCTTTGTTTACATTATCTGTAAAAGAGGATTTTATGATGAGATCACTTTTCTTTTCAATAGCAACTCTGGTATCACATCGAAAGATCCAACCTGAACCACTGGTTTCCATAAAGAAACTGGGCTTTGCTTCAGCTTCCAATGGCGATATAAGATTAAAACATTTATCCTATCAAAGAATTGTTTAGCAAAAAACAATCCATGACCTACTGTGACACAGAGGCCTATTTCTCTGAACCACAGCCTCCAGGTTTAAATGATGATCCGCTACGCATGAGGAGGAGGAAGTAAAAAAAACAAACAAAAACGGTTAAGAGAACTGAAGCTAAGAGTAACATCTCAGGCAACCAATAGGCTACTTCATTACAATGAGGCGCTATCGACATGGCAACTGGTTGAATGAAAGTGAAACAAAAATGTTTTAGTGGAGCCAATAATCAGAGCTCGCTCTCCTTTCCTTGTACATGATTATTCTCCTGGCTTTTTTTTTTAAACCTTTGGAGTTCAACCCGTTTATTTTTATTAATATTTATTTTGATCGTTCTACAACTCTTTTGTAAAATGCACTTACATAATTGTTTTTCATGTTTTTCATTATCATGTCAATTAATTCAGCTTAAAACTAGCAACAACTTCACTGTAGCATGTTTTAGTACAATCAAACACACAGCACACAAAGCAACCCCTCTATAATGATTCTACAACTCTTACTTTGGTAAAGTGTGCCACAGGTATTACAAAATTGTTTTTTACTGGTTTCTTAAGTTGGACAGACTTGTCTTCAAGTGATAGCTGTTGCTTTTAGGTTTATTACCTCCACCAAAGAGGTTATGTTTTTAAGAGAGTTTGTGTTTTTATGATAACTTGAAAAATTATGAACAGATTTGAATGAAATGTTGACCAAAGGTGCACCTCAGTCCAAGGAACAATTCATTAAATTTTGATGATTATCCAGATCACCATCTGGATCCAGGAATTTTTCGAAAGATTCTGCGAACACAAGTATTAACATAAGGTGGAAGTCACAATATGTCGGGGGAAATTAACTACTTGGCCCAGGTCTGCCCTCTTCAAGTGCTTTTCTAGTTGTTTTTTTTAACTAAGTCAATCATTCTACAATTATATCAAAGAAAAGCTAGCGTATAATGTCAATAGTTAAGAATCTATTGTTATCCAAGAAAATAAGACAGATTTTAATCACATATACTTTGCACCCCCCCTCCTCCTCCTCCTGAGCATGTCATTGGCCTGTTGACTGCATTGACTTAACTTTTCCCCCATACAGAACAAACATATGGCAACGGTATTGAGACGGTACCTTTTTAACACCACAAAAACTTAAGCAGAACGCGAACAAAACAAAAAAAGGCTAAAATATGTAAAAGAAACTATATTTTCCAAGACATTTTCCTTTCTGTGTAATCTTTTCTGTGTAAAGAGGGGAAATTTTTCATCAGTGTTTAACCAATTAGGGAGCCAAAAAAGTAGCTAGAAGGGAAGATTCTGTGGTTAAAGGGGTCTTTGCTTTTGCAGCCTCTCTAGAACGAGCCCGCTGCAATAAAAGCTTCAAATAATTAAACAAACTTTATTCATAAACCCTTACCAGGTGTTTTAGTGGGTGCTAATGGTGCGGTATGAATGATTCAGTTTCACAAGCTAACAGCTTGCCTTTGTTGTGTAGCCTTGTCGTAACATTTGCAGTTTCCAAGTTTTCACTGCTTTTTAGATGAAAGTATAATAGAAATAAATGGCTGACTATTTCCTAAACAACTGAACCCTAGAAGGCTCGCAGACATGATTAATTGAGAAAATTAGACAAACCTGGGTGTTTTGCCTGCAGGAGTTAGAAACAATAAAACCAGTTGGGGATATTGATTCTAAGTGAAACCAGCAAATTTATCAAAATGTGTATAACGCTGATTGTACTCAAGTGAATTTTTAAAAGTCTAGAGGCCTATGGACTGATATAGTGACTAATTTGCGATCCATAAGCCTTTAGTGAGACCAAACACACTCTTTTTAAGGCTTGGTTTGTTTTACAGGAGGAGAGGCCCTGCCGGCAGACAGATGTAGACAACTGATCAAAACTGAGGAGAATTTAGCACAGAGAAAATGTGTAAAAACGGAAAACATAAGTCAGATCTAAGCTCAAAACTTACAGGAAAGCAATTCCTCTACACAGCCTGTCATAAAACATTTTAGTCTCCAGCATTTCCTTCCAATGATAAAGTCACTACATCCACTAAAAACAATGAAAACCTGACTACCTATGATGCTTTGTAGCATAACTTTGCATTTTGAGTTTAAAGTGTTTATCCACCCATTTACTCTTCTACTTAGAACTGCTTGAGTCTATCGTTCTAGCGAAGTCATTCTATATTCTAGACAGTTTATGAAAAAGCCACATAGAGAGAAGCATTACCTTCCACGATCAGAGTGTGGGAGAAAACCCACTGACACAGACAGCTGAAAGATTATTTCTTCTTAAAAATCATAAATGCTGCTTCGACTGTCGTGGCACTATCATTAATCACCTTTTGTCCGCCTGCTTGGAAATGCTGGATACCTCAAAGGTAGATAGAAAGATTGAGACCGTTCTCCCTGATGACATTTTGAGGGCAGCGAGAAATGAATCAAGGCTCTCTTAGCCCCTATTTTAGCCTCTTTAAAGGCCCAAGAAAAGCGTAATAATATAGTAATACAAGAGCACATCTTGACACGTAAATAAAAAAATAAAGAAACGCTATATATCATCTAACTTTATCGTCTTGTACACTTGAAGACAAAAGTAAAACAACATGGCGGAGAGGAATATGCACTGATTGTTTTTCGCAACATTAAAAAAAACCTTTTTGACTGCAACAGGAAATGCTCCGAAAGCTCAGGTTTGGTTTGATTCAGTCTTCCCAGCCTGGTGCAGGTCTATCATTTTGTTTCGGGTGTCCTTTGACAGCTCTCTAGTTTTGGCCATGGCAGAGTTTAGAGTGTAACTGTTTAAGTTTGTGGACAGGTGTCTTTTATACTGATAACGGGTTGAAACAGGTGCCATTAATACAGGTAACGAGTGGAGGACAGAGGAGCCTCTTACAGAAGAAGTTACAGGTCTGTGAGAGCCACAAATCTTGCTTGTTTGTAGCTGACCAATTACTTATTTTCCACCATATTTTGCAAAGAAATTCTTTAAAAATCAGACAATGTGATTTTCTTGTTTTTTTCCCCCTCCCTTTGCCTCATAGTTGAGAAATATCTATGATGAAAATTACAGGCCTCTCTCATCTTTTTAAGAGAAAGAACTTGCACAATTGGTTGCTGACTAAATACTTTTTTGCCCCACTGTATGTAGTCACAGGAGGCGGGGGAACAGAGTTTTGGATGAGCTGTAGCTTGTGATTGTTCTGAAGGGTAGACAATGGAGAGGGCTACTGCAAAAATCAAGGTATGAAGTGATGATTAGTGTTACAGCATAAGAAACGGACTCATGGAGTCACAATGAATGCATCTAATACAGGCGAGTACCGATGGCAGAATGTGGTAATATCCATCTACAAATAGTAATTTATGACTTATTTATTAAGGACGTTCTGATCAAAAGGATGCAGCTTCGAAATAAATCCTTGGTAAACATGCATCGCAGTCTCTAGAGGAAGGAGTTTGCAGAAAAGCCAGGTTAACTTCAGCTTGTTTCTCTTTCGTACTAAAAAGCCTTAATGATATTTCGGCTCATATCAGGTTTTCTCTGCAGAATCAGCTTAATTAAATAGGCACATTGCTTTGAATTGTATAATTTTTCATAAACAGCATTTTTGCATCATGCTACGCTGTGTTATAGAAGGTACAAACAGACAAGTAGAAAAGCACAGACTTTAGATCAGAACCAAATTTTATCATTTTAAATGTGTTTTGCAGTTCTTATATGCGGTTCTAGTGGATATGCATTGGAAGAGAGAAATGATGAACTACAATCTTATCTTTTAAACGAACTAAGAAAGTAGAAAAATTGTTTAATGCCATGTCTTTGTTTACAGACTAAAAAGTATGCAAAAACAATTCAGTTTCAGGTTGTTGGATGAAAAGCTAAAGTTGCCTTTAAACTTTTAATTTTAATTTGATTTTCTACTTTTACCTATTTGACTCATTTATAAAAAAAAATGAAGAAACAAGAGCCCAAAACGACAGAATTTACCAAGAAAATGGGGTATTAGACAAAAATAAACATCTTTTTTTTTTTTTTTTTTTTTTTTTTTTTAAATTGTGCATTCTGAAAGCTGCAGATTTTACTTTTGAAATGGACATAACAGTAGTGGAAAGGGAAGCATGAAATGAAGCTATCCAAAATGCTTTGTGTCAACCTTGGTTGTGACAGAGTCTGTGACAAGCAATCTGTCACCTGCTTTGGATTCAGGCTTAAATATTTCAACAGCCTTCAGGAAAAGTGCTGAAGTGGCTCAGAGTGGATTCTACTGCTGAGCAATTAGAAAAGCAGAGGAGTCAAAGAAAGAGGCTGTAATGGTAACTGGACGCAATGGAGGATAAGAAATGGAAAGACCAGACTAAATCCTAAAAAGATTTTTTTTTTCACAAAATAAGGCAAAAAAAGAACAAAAAAACACTAGGAAAATTTAATAGAGTACATAGAATGGAGACATTTCTGCATTAATCTAAACTTTTTTTTACCTTTGTTATAAGCTTCAAAAACTCCCCCTCCCACCAAAAAAAAACAACAAAAAAAACACATGTTTAAGTCAGATTACTGCAGGTACAGTTCCAAGCAGAAATGATGTAGAAATGTGGGCGATTCTCTTACCTGTTACTGATAACTCAGTAGTTCTCCTCACAACAAAATTCCCAAATGGTAGTTCACAGGTGTAATTCCCAATGTCATCTTCCCTCACTTCCTTGATGGATAGAGTGTCCTTTCTTCTCTCGATGGTTTGTCGCCACTGTTTTGGCTTGCATTCCTTTTGTGGACAAAGAAAAAACACACAAATGAAAGCACTTGTTAGAATGAACCATATATTTGTGAGGCTTTTGCTTTGGTCTGATACTAGCTGTGGCCTTTTATTTGGTGAACAAACTTATCACATCAAAGAAAAATAGACTTTAGAAGGATGGTTAAATTTATAGTAGATAACTTAATAGAAAAGGGACAAAATTAATGACCATCAGTTCAGGCAGTTTTTGATAGTTGATACTGCGTTTTAAATCTTTCCAAGTTATGTTTTTATATTATTATTTTAGAGCAAGTTTTACAGGTTTTCAGCTTTAATTTTTTTTTATAAAAAAAGAACTTAATTGCAACTGGAGAACTATAATTTTTTTGAACAGTCAAAGTTAAATGACTAATAGTTAAAAAATATTTGAAATATTTATGATCTGCTATAAATTTGAAATCTCAGGGAATTATCTCATTTGTGATGTAAAGTATACATGCACAGCAAGAATATCTATCTGATGCTTATATGTTTAATCTTTTATCATTTTGTACTTTTAAAGGCATGTTATATTTTTTATATAACCGATTTATTTTCACATATCTAAAAAATATGTATTTTTATTTACCTTGGCCATGCTAACCAAAGTTAAAACCATAGTAAAAACATCACATTACAGATTGACCAGTGGAGATCTATAAAATTTAATAACGCGCGGAAACCTTTGGATGATAAACAATTAAAATGTTTAAGAGCATATAAAATGTTTTTTAATTATCTCTATAGTTGACCAAAATACTTGACTAGAAGGAGAACTGAAGCAAAATACAGCTTAAAATAAAACATGTTGACGCCAAACTGTTTGTTATGTGTTAAGTCTGGGTAGGATAAGGAGGTTTGAAGTATCTTAATAGTAAAGGGACTCTAATCCATTTGTCGGGTTTTGGTCATCAGGATTTCCTGACAATCTGTTATTTAGGGATAAAGTGAAATAATCAGCTAATGAATGAAAAATATCTTTTACAATTTTTCACTCCAGCATACAATCACAACTTGTTGCTTGCTGCATCCATATTTAAAAAAAGTTATTAGGCTGCTTTGCTTTCTTTTTTATTTTCTTATTCATGAGTTTGGCATTTAGTGCAATTAAATGATGAGTTGATGCTTTTGTGGTCTTTAGGAAAATGAACCGTCAAACAACATTAGTGTTACACCATTTTTTAATAAAGAAAAATAAAACATAAAAACAGAATAAATATCCAACCTGCTCTTAGTCTTAATACCAAGTTTTGATTCGATAAAGATTTGTTGATTAATAAAAGTGGCGTTTTATTACATGTCATTTAACATCTCTTTCAGAAATTCTGCGTTTTGGTAGAAAAGTCCGATTTGTCCTGAGTAGCAATACCTTAAACTCAAAGATAAAAGCAGTTAGAAGTGGAGATGTTTTTTTTTTTTTTTAATCTACTTTGATAATTTTTGCTTGTTCATGCAAAGTGTGATCCAACAGCTTACTGGCAGTAATCACCGTTTTCATCAGAGTTATTTTTTGTTTCTTTGATGCCACTTGACCAGTAGGTAACAAAATCATAATTTCCACGCAAAAGGTACAACAGAGGATCTTCAGCAACAAATGAAGCCAGCTTTTTTTTTTAAAAAAAAAGTACTGTAGTTGTCCCTTTTTTTAAGAAACAAGTTTGCTTCAATTTCTCAAAATCACCCAGAGTTATTTGCACTCATTAGCAGTTCTATGAGCTACGAATTGATGGTTTCCAAAACGGATTTGGGGGATTTTTTCCCCTTATATCAATTAACTTCTCTTTCCTTTATGACGAGGGGTGGGGGTGCGGGGTCAAATAGAGGACTTCTCATACTAGTTCTGAAGCTCATTTGCAAGCACAAGCGTATCTTGTAATGTACATAAGCAAATCAAACCTGCTGTTTTGCAGTTTTCTTTCCAGCTGTTTTGACTGATGCAAAAGCCCTGTCTGCATTCAAATGTTGCTTATTGTTCCCATCTTTGTTTGAGGTAATGGCACATTCTATTTTTATATAAGAATGTAATTGTTCTATGCTAAAATATACACAGAAACCTTTTTAATTCAGGTCATACATTAAAAAAAAAACATCCAATCCAGTCTCATAACAGCTATTCATCCTCATGTATGTTTGAATGTAGTCATCCAGTTTTATTCATAGCACAGCTAGAGGCGTTAATGTTCAGCACCAGATATCAATGAGTTGTAAATTCTTTGCGACTGCCTATACTTTAGACAAACCATAAACCTTACAGTTAATCAATGATTTAAAAGCATTAAGAGAACAAATAGTGAGAACAAAGGTTTTCATGATGTGCTGATTTGATGACTGGACAAATTCATCCGGTGAATCTATGTGAATGAACTTGATATGATGGGAGCTGACAGTTGTTTACTACTTCCATTGTGTCATAGTCACATTTGATTTCAAGTTGAAAAGGGACAGACCATGAATGAATCCAGAGCTCCGAAGGCTGGTGTCTTACATTTGTTAAGATGAAAGGAGACGCAGTGCGACGGTGCGTTTTTCTACAACCCCCACAAAATTCACCATCTGTCTCTGCCAGATCAGATGTGACTCACCATTATCCTCTAATTTTGTTGGTTATGTCTGGTTTTAACAACAGATCATCTGGGAAAATTGCTCTACATGTGTAAGTGTGACACTGTGCGGTTGGAGAAACGGAGCGCTAAGCGAATTCAACCACAGCAGGAAAGTTGTGTTTAAATTAGTTGTTGGGTTGTACGCTGACTGCCAAGAAGGTAAAAAGTAAATTCAGCGTTGGGTTAATTACAGGAACTACAGATTGTAGAAAATTGCTGAAAATGTTGAACAACTGTAAACAATTAAATACTAAAGTACAAGGATGGATAACTAGCTATTTATATTTAACCTGTGACTCATGAATGTGTGTAAAAGCTGCTTGATTGCTTTGCATAGAATCAAAATAACTACAAGGGTTTAGTCTATTTACTTTATTTTATAAGATTATGGACAGAGAGCATCCGTTTCAGAGGAGAGCGTCTTCAGAGAGAGAGTTCTCCAGATCCGGTGCAAGACAGAATGGTATAAAAGATCCTTTGTGCCTACAGCTATCAACACCTACAACAACTGGTTAGGAGAAAACAAAACTATGAGACATTAAAACATTTAATTTACTTTTGGGATGAAAAAAGTATTTTAGAATTGAATTTGAACTGAATTTAATTATACGGAAGTTATGATTCATAGGGAACATGGCTGACCAATTTTATAATGCAGAGAATTTTCTAAATCATTTAGTAGTTAGTCACTAGTTAGTGAGAGACTGTTTCCACCACTTACTGCTTGAAAGATTGGAATTTGGAACGATAAGCACTCTGGCCAACAGTAACCAGGTATTCAGCACAATAAAAAACACCCCTACAGCACAATGTGATTTACTTACTTGCCTCCTGTATCTCTGCTCATGCAACCATGTAGGTAGTGAGAGAACCGTAGGTACAGGATCAGCTCAGAGCTCTGAGATTTGGGGCCACCTGAGGCAAAGAAAACTGGAGCATGGTGGGTCTGCCTGAGAATCTAATCAGCCACCAGTAAAGTGAGAGCCAATAACTGGAGGGTGTGGAGCCCACAGTCATTGTCTGCTATTTTAATTTAATTTCTGGAGGAGAGCAAAGTGATTTGACCATCTTATCCAGCAGACGAACATTTGATAAATTGGTCTGCAAGCTGCACCTAACAGCTCTGTCAAAGAGGCCTGTTGGACAGAGAGGTTCTGCCTGGGTCAGTTACTCTCCGATGGCTCACAACTCCTCATTAGGAGGAGGATTAGGGATAGATCAAGGAAGCCAGATGAATGTGTATGTACGGAAACTTAATAGCCTTTATCTGTGCATGAATAATTCTGAGTTTCAGAAGTTAAATGTTTCATAAATTAAGGTTATTAATACTCTCAGGTGCATTTACAGTAAAAAAGAGCAACTTCCAGTTAAACATTTAAGTCTAATCCAAACACAAAAAAAGACACTTAAGTGGAAAATATTAAAGCTGGATGGAGATTGGAATAAATAGAGGAGCTTTTTCCTCAAATGGACATGAACAGGTTTCATTTTTCATGGATTATTTGAAGCAGAATTTTCCAATAAAGTCACAATAAAGCTAAGAACTGAGTGTAAAGTTTAGCTTCACTGTAAATATACTCAACACAGTAATATTAAACCTAGCAGTTAAAAATAATGACAAATATTCTTATTTCAGACATAAATAAACTGCCTGCCCATTTCCAGCTGCATACTTGACCACTATTATGCTGCTTTCAAAGCAAACATTCCCTGCAACAAATTCTTTGTATCCTCGCTCTCCTGACATATCGGCAGCAATTAGCATGGCTGGCGACAAGCTCCACCTCATCATCGAACCTGCTGCTTCCTGTTTCCATGTCAATATGGCCGACTTGGATTCACGGAGCGAGTAAATTTACTTTGGCGAGCTGGGGTCGACGTCCCCAGGTTCACCAGATTCTCCACAAACAGAACCAGTTTGAAGAGTACCACCACCTCCTTCCGGTGCTGCATCTGGATGACTGTTGCTTTCAGCAGATACCTTAGTCTGATCAAGACCAAAAACTATGCCTCTTCAAGCAAGGATTGCGCAGACAACAGAGGTAAGGCGAGGTGGCATTCTGGAGCTCAGACAAGAGCAGCGGGCAATTAGAGAAACAAACAAAGTATTTTCAGTTGGGTTGAAGCCACAATAAACTTAACTGTAGTCCTTATAAAAAATGTGTGGACAAGAGTTTCACCGTCTTCGGTGAAAATCATTTTGTTTAGCTATTGACTAACAGGGTGCTAAGAAAAAAAGGAAGTCCCTGCTCCCAGCAATGTGATAGTTTTAAACAGAAAAAAAAACACTGTTGACTATAAAGCATGGTGGTGGCAGTATCATTGACAGGGGCCGTTTGGTTGCAGTGGATTGTACAATGTTAACAGTGTGATTAAAAATCGACCAATTCCAAATTCTTCAGCTTAGCCCCCAAATTGACAGGCAGCTGGAGGAAACTATTTACACCAAGGTCTTTAACCAGTTTGAAAATCTAATCACACTGTTTGTAAGCCAGATTCAAAGGTGTCAACCAATTTAAATAAGCTCTGCCATCCCAAAGTGGTCAAATATCTACTAAAATTAGGTTAAATGAAATGCTTTTCTCTGTATGATGCGTTACCTTTCAATTAGCGATGGTTTTACATTTTATGACACCCTCACCCAAGAACACTTGCCAATCTTATTCTTGTTTCCAAAAAAGGCACAAGAGTTCACCAAGAATAAAAGGATAAAAACTGTAATAAAAAAAATATTTCAAAAGGGTTCATTTTCAATGGAGAAAAACTTCAAATGGCATAGAAAAGATGGAACAAAAATCATTTGAAATGAATAACTTACCTTGTACCAAACAATTTTAGGTTCCACTCCTGGCTGTATGAAGTCTTCAATGTCAGGGCAGGTAATGTCTTTATTTTTGCTTAGTTCTGCCTTCTCGAAGAATCTCATTTTCGAGTTGTAGCAAAGATCTGTGTCGTTTTCTGCCACCAAGAGAGATATGGACACCTTCATGCAGTATGTGGAGTTCCTAAAATGACAGAATGATAAGAAAAGAAAAAGGTTAGGAGAGGAAAAGGGGATTAGACTGAAGCCTTGAAAGGCTTCCAAAGCAAAGAGCTGCGAGGTATGTTCCGATTCACAGCTGTGAGTCATTAAATGTATCACAGTAGAGAAAAACCTTCCTATAGAAAGATCGGCTTATTTTTTTACATTTGGGTCTGTTTTTATTTGGAGGCTTCTCAAAATGTATTTAAAGCATAAGCAATTAAAGATTAATCTAATGTTTTATTCAGATGGTCCAAACATATGTAGAGTAGATTGCAATCATTTTTTTTTGTGTGTGGAGCAGGACGGTTAGCCAGTTAATGGCTCTTAGGAATTGAAGGATTGTTTTGTTTTGTTTTCAAGGATGTAGAGTCAGGTATAGCAGCAGAAATGTACCTGCTACAGTTCATATACAGCTATGGTCCTATGTATTAAGACAATAATTTGCAACACAGTGGAGAGGTGGAATAAAGTTGGAGTTTGCATGTGGAAAAATTTTTTTTAATATTCTTGCTGATGTAAATAGTTTTGATCACATAAAATAAAAAAATAAAAATTTAATGGCTTCAATGTTTTCTGTTCTTGTGCAGAGGCAAACATCAGGAGTTCAGTGACAAATAGGATGTAGGGTAAGATGTCTAGCAGCAAAAAAAAAAAAAAACAGCTGTTTTTTAACCTCTAAAACATCAAAAAGGTTTGGGAGTGGATGTATGCGAACCAGTGTGTTGGGAAAGGTTAAAGTTTGCAGTAACTTTCTTTACTGTGATTGTGTACTGCATCTGTGTACTGCAACTTAAACAGTGCTGGATAATACTTTCTTAGACATATCAGTGGACGGGAAGTGACTCCATTATTACTTTGAGCTTTAGAAAGCCTCATCAATTCAGTTATTTGGTTGCAATCAGTTAAGATGTCTTATATCATTCATGTTGCCAGGGCTAATGGATATTTGTTTGCCTGAAGTATCTTTCACAACTGTTTAGAAGCCATTTCCCCCCCTCTTTAGATCAAGAATTTATTAACCGATTCATATTCATTCAATCAAGAAAAAGGGCAGCCTTCTGGAATGCAGTAATGCAGGGAGAGGACTGTGATAAACCAGGAAGAGCTGAGGGATGTCTCCAGCACGTAGACTTCCTGAATACACCTTTAATCAGCTATTGGTCCAATATTTCCTCATGGGAACTCAACTGCAGCAGGTTCTCCCTCTTTTCTTTAATTCAGCACTTAAAGAGATGTAGTATTTATTAAACCCCAGTGACTTTAAAATTCTGACAGTCAATCAGGTGCTCCATACACTTGTGTTTCACAACAAGAAAACATGCAGAGAAAGTAAACCTATTATTTTTTTAATGTATTCCATGAGGCAGGAATCAACCAGGTAAAGGACGTGGTGTATGAGGTTTGTCCGGGTTTTCTGCTCAGGCTGTTAGACCTAAGTAACGTCGATGATTTTGTTCTAACAACATTCAGTATTTGTATTCCAATCTGCTAGACTCCATCCCCAGAAAGGGGATCAGACTGACTGACTCAAGGAAAAAAAGATACATTTTTTCCTTAAAACTGAAAATATCTGAGTGCAAAACAAAAACTATAAGTTTCTTCTAAATCTAGGCAGCCACCAGTTACCCCCTATTGACTCTTGGATCGAATACTTCCCAATTCTAAAAGCTTCTAATCTCTTTAAAAAAAAAAAAAAAAAAAAAAAAAAAAAAAAAAAAAAAACAAAAAAAAAAAAAAACTCAATAAAATATAGCATCAAATATGTGATAACATAGAAGACATAGGATAAACACCAATGTCAGAAATACATCAGTTCAGTAAAAAAAATAAATAAATTCATCTAAAGAGAATGTGATGTGTCAAACTTCTGGTCTAATGGTTAAACAATTGCATATGAAACACAGTTATTTAAAAGAAAATGTAAATTGGGAGACTTGTTTTCTATTTGGAAAAGTGCTAAATGTGAAATAAATGAAGTCATGGCCTTTTTGATTATATTTTGATTCATGTCAGAACAACAATTTGGTTAAGAAGAAACTATAATCATTTGGAGCAACAAAGGACAGAGACTGTGGCCATTTTTAAATGACTCTTGCAGAAATGTATGTAGATTGTTTACGTTTTTGTCAGAAATTGATTTTGAGAACACATTTCTTTTTTTCTCCTGTTTCTGTTTCTTTGGTTATTCATTTTTTTAAATCTTTAATTACAGGTTATTTTTCATTGTACATGTTCTTCTATTTTTGATCTAATCTTGATTTTGCCTGTACAATAACTGTTACTTTTGATAAACCCCCCACAAAAAAAGGGATTGTTTATGTTATTTTTTTCTGGGGTTTGTAAAAATTATGAGTTAACATTAAGTGTTTTTATAAAAAACAAAAACAAACCTATCTCCATAAACATGATAGCTTAAGATAATGAAAACAGAATAATGCAGGTAAGTTAATTTTTTCATGACAAAAAAAAATATGAAATTAAATATAGCATTCGGGTTAGTGAAACTTTACAGGGTCGACATTAAGCTTCAAATTACGTCCCTTGTAATTTAATGAAACACACCTTTTCTTTTTTTTTTTTAACATTAGAACATACAGGTAAAAGCCAGTAAATTAGAATATTTTGAAAAACTTGATTTCAGTAATTGCATTCAAAAGGTGCAACTTGTACATTATATTTATTCATTGCACACAAACTGATGCATTCAAATGTTTATTTCATGCTTGCTGCTGCTAACCTGCTCTATAGAGATGGGGATTTCAGGTTCCAACAGGACTTGGCGCCTGCACACAGCGCAAAATCTACCCGTGCCTGTTTTACGGACCATGGTATTTCTGTTCTAAATTGGCCAGCCAACTCCCCTGACCTTAGCCCCATAGAAAATCTGTGGGG